>PVJC01014625.1:0-36233 GCA_004026665.1 Murina feae
GGAGAGCGGAGTTATTTACTTAGGGATGGTCCGGGAAGAACCTGCTGAGAAATGATATTTGAACAAACCTTGAATACGACAAAAGCGTCTGCATTCCAAGGAGAGTGTGTATAAATATCCTGACGTGGGAAAACCTGGCAGGTGTGAAAAATAGCATCCAAGCCAGAGAGAACCGTGAACAGGGGAGAGCGCGGGGGCTGAGTGGTGAGCAGTTCCCAGTGCAGTGAAAAGCCGCTGACTGGAAGGTTTGGAGAAGAGAAATGATATAATCTGCTGAGGTTTGTAGGAGACTGTGTTGACTGCAGGGCCGAAGGTGGTCTGACTGAAGGGGCACAGTGAGGAGCTATTGCAGTGGTCCAAGTGAGTGGTGAGGACTTTGGTCTGGGGCAGATGGATGGGGGTTTTGGAAGAGACATTTAGATTGAGGACAGATTTTGGAATTTCAGCTTTCAGGACTTGCTGTTTGAATCATATGTTCTCAATGAGGAGTGATTTTCATCCCCTCCCTCCCTCGCTCTCTTCTCGGGATATGTGAAAATGTCCTGGGACATTTTCGGTTGTCATGACTGGGATGTGCTACCAGCTTTGGAGGCCAGGGCTGCTGCTAACCATCCTACAGGAAGAGGACAGGCCCCACAGCAAAAATGATCCAGCCCCAAATGCCAATAGGGTAAGGTGACCAGATTTAAAGTGGTACACCATTGACGGTGGTGGGGGGGGGGTTCTTTCTTTTTCTTTTCTTTTTTTTTTATTATTACTTAAAATATTACAAAGAGTAATTGAGACTTTTTTAAAACACGGCGGGATGCGGAACAAATTGTTGAAAATTGGGACTGCCCCGCCAAAAGTGGGACATCTGGTCACCTTACAATAGGGCCAAGGCCGAGAAACCCTGGATTAGATGTTGCGGGAAAGCAGTCAGTGATAATTCCTAGGTTTTGGACATCAGCAATGAATGGGTTTATTAGCCATTGACTTTGTGATGGGAGAAGGAACAGCTCCCAGGCCAACCTGAACATTTTTTGAGAGATCTCAAAGGCCGCTTTGCTTTTGGGGACCATCCCTCCACCAGGAACGCATACTTCATCCTGGGATTATAAAAGGTGCTATGTAATGTTCATGAAGTTTCGCATCACAACCATTATGTAGAATTAAGGAGTATGCTGTAGATGAGGATAAGTGTAGGTATTTCTTTGAGTTCTTGCCATGCTGCTAGATTCCTCTTTCTTTTCTGTAAATGGTAGTTATGTTACAGTTGTCTGTCTGGGTAGATTCAGGAGATAAGCAATAGGCTTCTTGTTTTCTCCCAGCCTAGAGGGATGAGAGCTTTTCATGGCTTCACTTGCAGGAATTTTGGGCATGAAGATTTCCGGCTTCAACCATTTGATGATGAGCTTGAGGCTCCCTTCTGTAAAATGGAGGCGAGATGAACAAATCCATGGAGAGACACGGAAAACTCCTCTCCAGCAGGAGGATGCTACCTGTCTCCTGGCAATTCTCCTTGGATAATAGCGACAATGACGTATCTTTCCTAGGCATTCTGGGTGATTTGTAGGGTGGTATCAGCAGTCAATTAGTCAACTGACAAATGTTTGAAGCCCTGCTCTGTGTAAGGATATGAGGTTAGACACTGGGAAATTTGTGGAATGAGCAGTGAAAAAATGCGTGAACAATAAAAAATGAATAAAAATGAATACACATAGGTGTGAAAAGATAAAATGGACAAGGCAAATTATAACTGCATATGGAAGGTGTTAAATGTGTTTTATAAAATAAGAAATTCAGCTGAAAAAAAAGTGATGTTTCCTGCTTGAACTCAAATCACAATTGTAACTGGAAATTCTAGGAAATGGAAAAATAAATGAATCCTCCCTCTTCTGTGTGGCATTTTTAGCTTACAGCCATAGAAAGAAAGCATTTGATAGATACTGGTTGACTATTGTGCTTTGGTTTCATGTTAGTGTCACTTTTTAAAAAATCATAACTTTTCAAAGGTGTCTCGTCTCAGTAAATCCAAGTGGTCCTCCACCTTCAAAGAATGATAACATAGACACCATAAAGTCTGAAATTTTTGAGCTGAAACTATGTTATTTGGAGCTTTGCTATTTCTGCTAGTTTTAATTCCGTGATTAAAGAAGCCTATGGTTGCTGAGATTTCCCTTTCAAACGTTAGCTCTGACTGCCAGAGCCCCCAAGCCAGTTTGAAAGGCTTTTGAGAGGTCTCAAAGGCTGCTTTGTTTTTGGCATCATCCCTTCACAAGGAACACATACTTCATCACTTGAGTATAAAAGCTGCTACATTCTGTTCAGTGTAACTTAGCTTCCCCCCACATGTTCCAAGCGCACGTTCGAGACAGTTGAGCCTCCTGTGGGCTGCATTGCACACCCGCCAGTGTTCTGAGATTACCCAGGGATAGGGAGGCACCAACCGTGAGTTACTGCGCGTGAGCAAAAGTCTGCAAGTGCTGGGTCAAGATCCCTAGTGTTTCTTTCTATAAATAGAATGTGATATGCAAAGTCATAACGAAAACCAACCACGAAATGTGTGGAGACTAGAAAATGATTACCTGTTTGAAGACATTTTTTCTAAGTTAAAAGAGAGGGCTTTTTGGTCTTTTTCTACGCAAACCAATTAAGTCTTGTTCAGAAAGACTATTCTCTATGCACATGTATTTTAAACCATTTTTCATTTTTTTTCTAGCACGTTCTTTCCACTAGGGTTTTTTTTTTTTTACTTGTCTTTACGGAATACTGTGAATGTTTAAGAATCCGTATCTTTAAATCACTAATATGAATATTGAGCATATGATTCAAGTGTTAGATCACTCATTTGAATAGTAAACATAGAATTAAAATTCCAAGGGAATTGAATTAGATGAACTGCTTACTTAAGGATATTACACAAATATCATAATTTAACATTAAATCTAAAATACAATAGAATTTTGAAAGTGTGACCATGAATAATTTGTTCATATTATGTTAAGTAATGTCTGTGGCACATCATCTTAAAGTACATTACCATTATTCGTGAGTAAAACAATAGAGTAAGACCTAAGATTTATCAGTGTTTGGGTGTCTCTATACCTACTTCAGACAAGTGTTGTATGTTTCCCCATCACTGTCTGTGATTAGAAATCCTCACTGTGCCTTGGCTGGTGTGCGCAGTTCGTTGAGCATCATCTTGTGCACCAAAAGGTCACCAGTTCGATTCCTGGTCAAGGCACATGCCCAGGTTGCAGGTTTGGTCCCTGGTTTGGGTGCGTATGGAAGGCAACCAATCGATGTTTGATGTTTCTCATACCAGTGCCTCCGCACCCCCCCTTCTCTGTACCTCTCCTTTCCTCTCTCAAATCAATTTAAAAAAAAGAAATTCTCACCACATGCTCAGAATGTCTTCCCATTTCAGGGAGACAAAGACACATATCAGTTCCTCAAGCTATGAGAAAGGACTAATAAATAAATATTGATTGCACTGCTCATTGCTTTAAATAAGATATGATAAGGCATTTCCCAAAGAACTGCTTCTGTAGTAACAGTTGTATTCTCTGGAGCTTGGGTGGTCTAGCCGAGAAAAGGAACGAGCTTGCCTAGTTACTGTTTGAAGAGCTTTGATTTTTATTATGAGGACATAAAATAGCCCCAGAATGCCCTCGGAAGCCTTTCCCATGGGTCTTACTTTCCCCTAAATGAATAAGGAAAGATAATATTTCTAGTCTTTCTTTTCTCCAAATTTCCCTCCCACCAATCATTGAAGTTTAAATCCTTTTCCTTCTGATGGGATTTCTGTATCTGGTAGGAATGCTGTGTGGGTGTATAGCAGGACTCTTGTCACCAGCCATTGACTTTCTGGTCTACCTGGGCAATGGCTACAACAACTTCACACGGGAATCTAAATTCAGGGATCATATAGTGCACTGTCCTTGAAGGATTCCTGCTTGGCAGCTTAGCAAATTATGGAAATTTTTCTTGTATACAATGGCTTATAGGTTGCAAATCCTAAAGCATACATTTAAAGCCAAAGACCACCTGAAAGCTAAGTCACTCTGTGTTTAATTTCTTAAACTATGTCATGTTACTTGAAGACTAAAAACCATGGAAAACCAAGAGCATAAAGAGATCTAGAGTAGCTAGTTTCCTAGCAACTCTATTTATTATTAGTGTTTACCAAAAGTGCTGACTAGCCCTAACTGGTTTGGCTCAGTGGATAGAGTGTCATCCTGCGGACTCAAGGGTTCCAGGTTCGATTCCAGTCAAAGGCATGTACCTTGGTTGCGGGCATATCCCCGGTGGGGGGTGTGCAGGAGGCTTCTGATCGATGTTTCTCTCTCAACGATGTTTCTGACTCTCTGTCCCTTTCCCTTCCTCTCTGTAAAAAAAAATCAATAAAATATATATTTTTTAAAAAAGTGCTGACTAAACATGCAGTTCTGGCATAATGACTTTCTGAAAGTTTGTTAAGAAAAGGAGAAGCAGGTTAAGACAATAATACCCTAGTTACTTAAATGTTTTAAGGTATAAAACCATTGTAAACAAGTAGCATTTATAACATGTTTGTAAGAGCGGATGTGCCTTGAAAGCTCACTCAAGCTGTGGAAGAGCAGAACTGGATCCAACTCCTGGAACCATTTTTACTGTCCCTGAGACTCATCAGTGGAATAGAATAATATTAGTAATTAGTTAAAATTTTTTTCATCAGAGTTAAATATAAATGGCTTATCCCTTGTCTAGCGCAGAGTGTGTGATATATGTTTATTACTTATCTATATAATCCCTTTTTAGATTTACACACTACTGCTCATTTCCTAACTTGCCCTTATCCATTCTCCAGCTGTCTTTTTGATGCAGCTGAATTACCCAATAGCCAAATTAAGCCTGTGCTTGCAGCAATAGCAAACCAGAGGTACAAACATTTTTTTTTAAAGAACGAAGTTGAGATGTACATATGGAAGTGTAGAAGTATAATAGGATAATCATAATTTTTTGAACATAGATTATTCTTACTTTTTGACTCAGTGTTTCATTTTGAGTTGGGCAACAATGAAAAAGGATGCTTCCTGCCTTGGTTTGTATTTCCATGTTAGAATTTTGTGGAGGAGGAGCTTCACGGACCTGCTTTTAAGTTTTGACTCTCTCACTGGAGTTTTTTCAGCTCTAATAGATATGTATTTTCTATTTGTAACCGTATCAAATTTTAGATTAGTAATAGCAAGAGAGGAGTGAGGGACCAAGCAAGGCAGTCTGACTAAAGTAGAAGGAAGAAGAGACGGAAGGAAGGGAGGTAAATAGGCCAAGAGAATGCCAGGGAATGACAAGAGGAAGGAGAAAGAGAAGGAAGTAGAGGAGAGAAGAGGAATAATAAGAAGAAGAAGAGAAAGAGGAGGAAGAGGAGAAAGAGGAGGAAGAGGAAGGCAGTGAGTGTGAAGGAAGGAGAAAGGATCCAAGAGTACTTGAGAATAGGTTGAGGACACAGACTATAGACTACAGAGTCAGGCAAGCCTGTTTTCACACCTGGCTCCCCCACTTGTTACCCTGCAATCCTGGGCGGGCTGCTTCATTTCTCCAAGCCAAGGGATGCTTTCCAGGGGCTAATTGTATCTCCCCCAAGGAGGTTTTGAGAAGTAACTCCAACCTTAAAGGTGTACTGGCTTAATAATGATGATTATGATGTGATAATGGTGATAAAGAGCAAAAGTTAACAAATATAAAAAGTAAAAAAAAAAAAAAATGTAAAAAAAAAGGAGATGAAGAAGAAGCCTGAGATATAAAAAAGGGAAAATGTGAACATGAACAAAATTGATTATTTTTTCAAATCCCACGTGAACCCAGTTGAAACTTTGCCCCCAACTGTCTTCAAGGATTACTGTCTATTTCTCTTTCCCATGGCCAAAGCCAACTGTCTTCAAGGATTGCTGTCTATTTCTCTTTCCCATGGCCATGTCCTCACACCAGATAGATGCTTTCCATGTACTTATTCACTGGCTGACAGAGGTGCTCACTCCTCACATGTGTGCTCCTTGCCCGCTTCTTTCTAGCAGGGACAGAGTTGCGTCTTACACGTGTGCCTTTTAGTACCAGGAGATGAAACTGAATTGATGACAGAATCCAGGACCATAGCTATGCAGAACTGGAATGCACATATGCTCATTCTAACACTGTATATCTTTCCAGAAAATGCCAAAAGCAAAGAAATTATTCTTGGTTTCTTTCCCCCTCACCTATCATTAAGTCCTGTTCACTTTACCTCCAAAACATGCACAAACATCCATTAAAAATAATTTATTGATCTTAGAGAGAGAAGAGGGGAGAAGGTGAGTGAGATCAATGTGAGAGCACAACATCGATGAGCTGCCTCCTGCATGCCTCTCACCGAGGACTGAGCCCACAACCCAAGCATGTGCCGTTGACCAGGAATCGAATCAGCAACCTCCCATGGGACAATGCCCAACCAATTGAGCCTCACTGGCCAGGGCAAAATCCACTTGCTTTATACTTCGGTCACACCATCCCAAGCCACATTGGCGACCACCCAGATTTCTATAATAACCCTTGCTTCCACTTTTGTCTTCTTCAGTCTTTCTCTAAAGACAAAATGATCCCCTTCCCCATTAAAATTGCCCAATGGCTTCCCTTTGCATTCGTGTAAAACCCAAACCCTTTCTCCTTTTTTATTTATTTACTTTGTTTTCATTTAAGTTTTTAATGAAAGTTGTATATAGTTTACTTTATTCTTGCATCTTCTCAATTGTTTCTTCCTTGTATTTTCCCTTTTCCTTTCCTACTTGGCGAGATTTGGCTTTACGTTCAAGGATCTATTTGCGGTCTTTGTCCAGCTTTAGTCTAGTGATAACCACCTTGCTGGAGTGGATGCCCACATGAACAGTTGTCCCACTAGCTTTCTCCCGCTGCACTCGTTCAATGTAGATGACGTATTTCTTTCTGTAAACTTGGACTACTTTGCCAATTTGCTGCCCTTTGTAATGTCCTCGAGCAACCTGAACCTCATCATCCTTGCAGATGGGCATAGACCGAACGTTGTACTTCTGTCTCAGCTCTTTGGAAAGAGGAGATGACATGATCTTCCTTCGAATGTGGGAAGGTGCACTGAAATGCCTTTTACGGTTCTTGCTCTGGTCAGAAGTCACAAAGGGGTTGAACTTCATTTTGACCGCTGGCGCTCCTACGATGGCCGCGAGAGGGAAGAGTCTCCTTTTTTACAAGGCTGTGCATTATCACCCCTGTTGACCTTGCCCATTTCACTCCATTTTTCTCCTTGCCGTTTACCCTCAGGCCACACTGGAGATGTTTTTCTCCTGTTTCTTGAAGTTGCCAAGTTTTGTATTTCCCTCTTTAGGGCCTTTTGAATGGCTATTTCTTTTCTTTCTTATCTTCGCATTCCAGACTCCATCTTGTCATTCAGATTTTAGCTTAAAGTCTCTTTCTGAGCAGCTTTAGAGTGCCACCCCATGTAAAAGCCATCCAGTCTCCTGGATCACACAAGCATATTCTTACTTTTGTTTTTCTGGTGTGTGTGTTGGGGGGTATGCTTGTGTATTATGTATGGATAGACATATATGTATGTCTCCTGGTCTCCAGAATTTCAGCTTGTTTTGTTTGCAGTCTTTACCCAGTGCCAAGAGTGTGTCCAGTATATAGCAGAAACTCAATAAGAAACATGTTAAGTTTATGATTCAGCCTCTGCATACAGAATCCTTGCTAGTATTTAAAATCCTTCACACGTAGGCTCTGACCAGGTAGCTCAGTTTGTTGGAACATTGTCCTGATACATCAAGATTCTGGGTTTGATCCCTCGTCAGAGCACATATAAGAATCAACCAATGAATGCATCAAAAAGTGGAACAGCAAATTTCTCTCTCTCTCTTCCTCTTCCTTTCTTTCTCTCTCTCTCCCTCCTTCCTCTCAAATCAATAAAGAAAAAAATTAAAAAATTTACAGGTAACCAGCATTTTATTCAAGCCATTAATTCAGAAAGCTTTCTATCCTTCTCTTAAGTATATAAGTTCATGACAAGTAAAATATGCTGTCAATAGTGATAAAAATAACCAAACACTATTTTGAAAATATCCTATATAATAAAAGGGTAATATGCAAATTGACCCTAATGGTGGAATGACCGGTTGCTATGATGCACATTGACCACCAGAGGGCAGATACTCAATGCAGGAGCTGCCCCCTGGTGGTCAGTGCACTCCCACAGGGGGAGCTCTGTTCAGCCACAAGCTGGGCTGATGACTGTGAGTGCAGTGTGGTAGTGGGAGCCTCTCCCACCTCCTCAGCAGCACTAAGAATGTCCCTGTGGGGAGCAGGCCAAAGCCATCAGTTGGACATCCCCTGAGGGCTCCCAGGCTGCCAGAGGGATGTCTGACTGCTACCTTAGGCCTGATCCCCCAGAGAGCGAGCCTAAGCCGGCAGGTGGATATCCCAAGGGGTCCCAGACTGCTAGCGGTTGCAGGTTGGGCTAAGGGACCCCCCCCCCCACTAAGTGACGAATTTTCATGCATGAGGCCTTGTGCGCCCGTGTGCGTGCGCGCGCGCGCACACACACACACACACACACACACACACAGAGGCTTTCAAAATTCAGCTCATATATTATAACTTTTAAAGCAGAATGTTGCCATAAATCAGTGGAGTTAAAAGGCAGAGACTGCTGAAAGGGAAATAATTTTCTAAATATCTAACAGTTTAAAATCTGAACCTGGGCAAACTAGGTCACAGAATCTTATATACAGGCAATCTGTGATAGACGAAAAGGGAGGTAAAAGAAAGTCCATCTGCTCTAGCCCTAGAGAAGGAGAAAGATAGAGATACGGAAGGCAGAAAGTCAGAAACATCCCTTTCATCCTGCTTTGGCCTGAACCCCAGGACTGCATAGGGGTGTGTTACAGAAACCTAGGGAACACCCATGGCAGAGTTCTGTGGCCCTGTTCCCCTTCCGTGATGAGATCCCCTGCCCAGGAATGTGCTAGTGCAACACAGAGAGGTGAGTTTAGGGCCTGCAACACAGTTGACAGCACAGACCATTGTAGTCAGTGGGGCCTTGGGATATTGCAATGTGGACACACAGAGGGTGTCTGGATTGCAGTGTGCAAACCTGGCTTCAGTTCCCCTGTGGCCTGAGGCCTGCAGACCCGGCAAGACACAGGAGGTCTGCAGAGCCAGCCAGCAGGAGCTCAGGGGAGGCTGAGTAAGCAGGCAAGGCCTGACCCAAACTGAACAGAGGAAAAGACTTGTATATGAACCAGAGAGGTCAAGAGTTGATACCTTTTTTTCCTTTCCTTCCCTCCCTCTCTCTCTTTTTCTCATGCTGTGAAGCAGGTAAGGGGTTGTAGGAAGACCAGGGTAGTTTTAGGGAAAATTATTAGCCTATATTTCCTCTACATAACTGAGTTACTTGTGTAACCAATTCCACAATGTTGATGCCTTAGGTGTTCACTGAACACAGATTACCTTCTCCAGAAAATATGAGCTAACAATATTAGCACAAAATCTGATTTCTTAAGTTTATCACTACTGGTATGGATATAAAAATATGAAAGAATAAATTTGGAAAGATGTAGCTCTTTAAGTTAAATATTCAGTTTAAGAATACGTGATTATACAACTAGAAGACTATGTACATGTATTTTAATTTCTGTATAGGTGTTCTGATTACAGAAGACATAGGCATATTATAAAAAGTTGATTTACATACAATCATATATTAATACAGGTAAATCTAATAGCAAATTGTTAGCATGTTGTATATTCTTTTTTTAACTTTATTTTTTTAAGTGGATGTTAGAATAGCTAATTTGTATATCATGCTATGTACTATGCTCAATTTCTAAGCACTTTAAATATTTATTTAATCATATTGAGAACATTTCCCCATGCCATTAAACTACCTTCAAAAACAATTTTAAAGAGTAAGTAACGTTCAGTAATATGTATATCTTATGATTTATTTGACCACAGATATAATGTGTGTGTATTTTTTCTGTAATAAGTATTGTGTGTGTACATAAAACTTTGTGCATAATACCCCATTAGTCAAGATATGGTAGCTTGTTAACTAGCTCACATGAGACTGACAGT
Organism: Murina feae; assembly: GCA_004026665.1. Classification (NCBI taxonomy): domain Eukaryota; kingdom Metazoa; phylum Chordata; class Mammalia; order Chiroptera; family Vespertilionidae; genus Murina; species Murina feae. Next base: position 10,099 of record PVJC01014625.1, read on the forward strand.
TTTGTATTTTGGATTCATCTGCTACCATCCATTATCACCTCCAAACTAGATGGCCTTTGCTTATTCCCAGAATGTTTTGAAGCATCTGCTTTAAGCTTCTACATAAAAGAAATGAGGTTGGACAGACTTAAAATTCTGAAATTAGATATAAATGTGATTTCTCCAGCAATTATAAAGTTTATTTTTCAAATTAAGTCTCAACGTTCTCGTTAAAAGTTCTTTTATATTCTTGTGTATTTTTTAACTCAGAAATACGACATCACATGTTTCTGTGTTTAAAAGTATAAAAAAAAATCTTCAAAGAATGAATTTTTCCTTTTTTTTTGATGTGGGATTTTTATGATTCAAGAATTACTCATGCCACTTTAAAATATTATGCTTGTCAAATATGCAAGCAGTCTTGTGGATTAAAAATTAATTTCACAAAGCACTAACTCTTGGGGCCTTCTGTAAAAATATTTTGAGTTAATTTGGATGACTGTATGGATTTTAAAGGGCTGTAAATTCTTTAAAAATATCCCAGAAGTACTTTTTTTCTCTAATACCAATAACAAAAAAAGGTTATCTTTGTAATTAGTTTTAACTCTTGAGGTTAAACCCGAGTCACTAACTCAGGCTGTTTGCTTGGGAACAGATTATTTAGGAAATAGGCAAGGGGTAGATGAAAAAAGAAAGACTTATTAGTGTTTGTTTTATTTTTTAAAAGGAAATTATCTTGGCGTTTTGGGAGATTTAATTGAACACTAATTTTTAACTCTAAACATTGCAAATTGTAAGACAATTTGAAGTAATTTTCCAGTATAAAAATAGGTGTTAACAATCTGCAAGACAATATTACGATTTTAATGCTAACATCCTGCCTTTCTGCTCTAGCCAATGCATGGTTTACATTAAATACTTCACAGGGCTCTGACAAATTGTCTAAACCTGCTCAGAAGGCCAGAAATTACTCTCAGGGAATCAAAACATTATGCTGGAAACCCAAGACATAGGTAAGAGTGTGGAACTTTAATTTAAAGAGAAGAGATGAGTTCTGGGCAATAAACAAAGAGAACTGGTAATGGTTTGAATAGCTATAACCTTTTTTTTTTTTTTTGAGTACCACTTTAGATCAATTTAAACACCTTGAGATATAAACATGAGACATGATCAGCTCATGAGCCCAGTGTGAACAATACCTTAGTCATTCTACAACATTTCTGTGTAGATAGAACACACTGGGAAAAAATGAATGTGGTATTAAGCTTCAAAACGGCAATTCTGAGGAGATAAGTAGGACAAATACAGATTCTATAAGAGTCCCAAGCCAGAAACACAGAATAAAATCCTTAAGCCAGTGTTCATAATAATTAGGTAAGAGACGGATTGGTCCCACATTCAGCATTGTTAAATTAGGCAATTGTACAAATAAAAGTGATTGTTAGTTAGGCAATTGTACAAATAAAATCACAGGAGGCTTGCTTAAACCAAAGATCTATTTTTAAATCTTCTGGTATTTTAAAGCGAATTTCGGTGATCCTAAATGCATTTACTCATTCTTCAAACATTTATTACAACATTCACGATATGTTGGGCACTTGTCAGAAATTGTGGAATACAAGAAGTGAAAGATACAGACCCGGATTTCAAAAGAGGATGAGCACACCAAGAAAACCAATGAATATAACATAGTAAGAATTCTAAAAGGTTCACCAATAAATTGGACAAACTGGAAGAAATGGATCAATTCCTAGAAACATGCAACCTGCCAAGCCTGAATCATGAAGAAATAGAAAATCTGAACAGATGAACTACAGGGAGATCGTATCAATAATCAAAAACCACCGCACAAACAAAAGGGTGAACTTGGTATTAGAAGGAGGAGTCCAGCAAATTTCCTGTGAGAGAAGAAAAGACAGAGAAGGTAACGCGGAATCTTGGAAGGAGTTCTGAGAGTTGAGTGGAAGTTAGCCAGATGGATTTGGGTCAAAGAATGAGAAGATCTCATGCAAATGTATTGAAGCATTGGCAACCTTGGCCTGTTTGAAGGAATACAGCAGTAATAAGGTCAGGGATAAGGGTCGCAGTGCAGCAGCGAGATAGAACATGAAAGTGGAGAAACACGCAAGTGAAGAGCCTTTATTTCTTGCCAGTAGCTTGAATTTGTTCCAAAGGCTGTGGGAAGCCACTGGAAGGTTTTCAGCTAGCTGGTATTCTGACCACAGCAAGGAGAAGAGATTAAAAAGATATATGATGGGAGCAGCTTGGAATTACTGCAGCAATTCAGGTGAAAAATAATGAGGTAACATGTTCATCTTGCTTAACCAGTCCCCGTCCACAGGTCCATGCATGCTGGCATTTCGGATTTTTCCATTCAACACGTCATGAGCATTTGAAAGCTACTTTTCCTACCTCTTCTGAGAGTAACTGTGTTAATAATAATAATAATAATAATAATAATAATAATAATTCTATTGAACTCTTGCTGCAACCAGACACAACTCTAAACCCTTTCTATGTCACCAGTTATGTCATTTATGTAACATCCCTGTGAGGAAAGTGTTATTATCTCCATTCTAGAGGATAAAAAGAAAGGAACAAAATGGTCACGAAGCAGATAGGTGATAGAACCTTGATTCAGTCTGTTTTGACCAATTTGCCATACTGCCTCTTTGCTGGCAAATCTGTCTTTAGTAACATAGCTGTCTGAGTATTTCTCTCCCTTGTCCTGATCACTCTCCCCAGCTTCATTTTGATTGTGTTTTGACGCACACCCAAAAGTATTCAGGTTTCTGCCCCAGACTTTACCCCAGTGGACCCTGAATCACCCCTCAGCTGGAGTCACCTGCCTCCAGTTAAGACTCGACAGCCTGTATCAGGCCAGCATGGCTCAGCATGGCTGAGCATTGACCTATGAACCAGGAGGTCATGGTTCAATTATCTGTCAGGGCATTTGTTCCTGTTGCAGGCTCAATCCCTAGTAGGGGCATGGGGGCAGAGGGGAGAGCAGGAGGCAGCCTATTAATGATTCTCTCTCATCATTGATATTTCTGTCTCTCCCTCTCCCTTCCTGACTGAAATCAATAAACAATATATTTTTTAAAAAGAGTTGACAGCCTAAGCAGATGCCGAGCCCCACAGTAGGCATCTTGGCGGCATTGGAGAGCATGATGTAGCTGGCCATGACTGCTGTGCTCCACAGACCCAGGCCAAGGACCAAGGCCATCTTCTCTTTGTATGATTATCCATTTATGTTATTGAATTTTCACTTAGAAAGACAGGTTTATTTCTCTTTTTTTTTCCAGTTCTATGGAAGTATAAGTGACTAACAAAAATTATATATAGTATTTCAGTATACAATGTGATGGTTTTACATTTGTATGTATTGTGACATAGTTACCACCAGCAAGCTAATTAACATATCGATCACTTCACCTAGTTACTTCTCTTAGCTCTCAGAATAATAGTTATGGTTTCTCTGCAAATTTTATTTTGGTCTCTGGGATGTCTCTGTTGTCTGACATTTTTGGTTTTCTATTGTTCCAATCTTTTTCTTTGTGAAGGGATTTCCTCTTATGTTGGATAATCCCTGGTGGTCCATTTATATGAGAACTAAGAGCAATGTGTGTGCATGGTTGGGGATCTTGTGGGGAGGTGAGTTTCTGAGTGGCAGCTTCACAATAAGAATCAGGCAGGTAATGAGCTACAGACCTTTCTTCTGGGCTGTCAGCTTCTCCACAGAGGAATTCCCTAATCCTCACTCTAGGGAAGTGACTGAGCCTACTGACAGCATTCTGGGAGCCAAGCAAGAAAGGGAGTATTTCTTTCAACCACCTCAGAAATAGACAGACTCTTCTTTCATTTGAGCTGAATTTCCTCCACTTTGTTGGGATTAGTGAGACTTTTGTTCATGAACAATTATTTGGACCATTCCTATAAGCAACGGTTATATGTTCCCAGATGCTTTAAGATTTGAAGGACTCTAAAAGCCATTCTTGCAAATGATTAAATCACTTCATCAACCTGCCCTAATGGTTGAAAATTTGACCTTTGAATACTGTGAAGAAAGCTTCCTTGTAATGCATCTCTGTTGCCTAAAAGAAGTTCCCATCGTGAATTAACATGCCAGGTCAGCTCGTCAGTGTTTACTCAGGACCCACCAATAGAGTGGCACGCGACCAAGTCCCTTTTGATTGGGAGGAGGTTAGAGAAACACAACGCATGATACACTAGCCTTCATTTTCCCAAAGGAGCATTATATAACCAGGGGTCCTAGGATGCATTAGGAACCTGGGGGAGAAGATGCCAAATAGAAATGTAGAAAGAACCCCCACCCCCCAAAAAACAGGCATCAGAAAAATTCTCCCTTCACAATATTTTCAAGGGAAAACCCAAATTAACAGCCGATGAGATCTGTAAAGGTGAGAGCTCTAAGGAGACCAGAGTGGCCAGAGGCCATAGAAGGTGTTAAGAAGGTCTCATGGGTGAATCTCCTTGAGAAGAGTCCTAACATATGATAAAATAACATGCTGTGGGGAATGACATGACTGAAGGGGGAAAGTCAGTCATCTACCAGGTTATTAGCATTTTTTGTTGTAATCTAAGTAATCGATTAGGTTCCCATGTACTCTACCAAGAGCATTAGTGAAATGAAGTTCTACATGAGTCATTCAAGCTAAAGTTCCGCCTTTACTTGAAATAGCTGAAATTCTCTGATAAGTGAGACAAAGGTATGTTAGTTTTGCATTTTAAAAGCTTTTGTGTAATGAATAATTGCCTGTGTGTGTGTGTGTGTGTGTGTGTGTTTAATATGGATCCAACCAAAGAAAATAAGTAACTAGATTTCACATAGTGCGGAAAACCCAGAAAGGGGCCAAGCCCTGGACACCGGATGTTTGGCTGTATCACCTTGGTGATGAGGCTGCAGAACCCAATGTCTAGAACAGCTTTTGCTTCCCTGGGTGATTCCAACACGCTTGGACTTGCCCAGTAATTTCTAGGGATCACAGGGTTTGGATGCCCAGCTGTTCTGGACAGGGAGGCAGTTTACTTGGTAAACCAGGGCTTGTTCAAGTACAGCTGGAAGCTGGGCCAGGGTGGGAGAACACCAAACTACTCCCAAGTCCACTCCCCCAGGAGGCTGGAAAACGGAGGCCACTCTGTTTTCCTTAAACATCAAGGCCAAGTTTCAGCTTCATTGAGGGCAGGCTTGTTTAATATTCAAGTGTCCAGGCTGAAGTCCATCTCTGGTAATTGTATTACTTGTATTTGAATTCCTTGGTAGTTTCCAATACAAAAGGTCTAGCTTCCTCTTCCTGCTATGGTTCCTCCCTTGCCCTCCCGTCCCCGTTTATACTCTCTTTACTTACTGTGTTTGTGGGTTGTGCAGTGTTGTGGTACAATGTTTAAATATTAGCTGTGTTTTATTGAACAGATTGGATTATTCTTTCATCTGGGAAACTGAAAATTAAAGGTGATGAGGGATTATAAATTTGCAGGTATTACAATATGAGGACGTACTTAAAGGCACCTTGCATTAGCAACCCATGAACTAAGGTGGTCTGGAAGAAAAGTTGAGAGGAAAGATGTCTCTTCTGAAATTTCAAAGGAGAATTCCCACCTTCTTTCCTTGCCAAATGCTCTACGCTGAGTGTGAGTTTGGTGACTGCTGGGTTATTTTTGGCATGAATCGTCGGGCCAGTGTGCACAGATCACTCCTTGTCTGTCATTTCTAAGCCCTGGCTCTTAACTCAGGATTTTTTTTTTGACCCAATGCAGTAGTCTGTAGAGAGGGCTGGCCATGGTAGTCTGACAGGGCGAAAAGACATGAAAGAGATTCTCTGCTCCTCTCTCTTTGCCTCATATTCATAGGACCATCTTTCATTTTATTACTTAAGGCCAAGTATTAGATTTAGGATAGTACAGAGGACCAGGAAAACGGGTCCCTCTGAAAAAGCTCTGCATATCTCAACACGGATAAATCTTGACAACATACATTTTAAAAAATGTTTTAATCCTTACCCAAGGACATCATGCTCTTTATTGATTTTCTTAGGGAGATGGCGAGAGAGGGAGAAATATCAATGTGAGAGAGAAACGTTGATCTGTTGCCTACTGTACATGCCCTGGCCCAGGGGCTGAACCCACAACCTGGATATGTGTCCCCCACAGGAACTGAACCCAGGACCCTTTGGTGTATGGGAAGATGCTCTAACCAACTGAGCCACACCAGCCAGGGAGACAAAATACATTTTGAATGGGGAAAAAAGACAATTCAAAAGAATTCACATAACTTGATACCATTTATGTGTTTTAAAATACTTTATATTTTAATATTTTCATGAGTACACACATACATTGGAAAGATATATTTGTATTCACTACAAGAATGAACACGTACTTTAGGAGAATGGTTATTTGGGAAGAAGGAGACAGAAGAAAGGAACGGGGTGGCCAAATGAATTGGGACTGTAGTTGAAATCTGTTTTCTCACAAAATCGGGGAAAAATATATTGGAAGCAAATATGGAAAAATGTTAGTATATTTAAAAATTCAGGTTTATGTTATTTTCTATTCTTTTGGAATGTTTAATAATAAAAATATTGCAAAAATTTATATAAAAGAGGCTCTGAGGTTGCTGAGATTACTTGAATTTATTTCAATAAGTCTTTATTGAGAAACTATCTCTTAGGCATTGGAGACACAGACATGAAGGTGACACAGTCTCTACCCCCAGGAACTCCAGCAATGAGAGATGTAACAAATACCCACAATGAAGTGTGGTAACCACAATTGTGTTCTGCATAATGGTATCAAATTAGAATGATTGACTCTATGATGACGACTTTACTAGACAATGTTGAGGAAATCTGCACAAGATTCATGACAAAGAAATCATCAGGAGTTGATTTTAAAAAATAGCTTGCTTTCTTATTTCATATTTCAAATGAATTGTTAACATCGTATTCTCAGAGGTCTTCAGAATATCACTGGCAAGGGCTCCCATGTAATTTATTTAAATAAATATTTATTATGTACCTTAGCAGATGTTTCCTTTGTGGTCCCTTCCAAGTCTGCTTTATAATCCTATTTTTCATAGAGATATTGTCTTCCAAGATAGATAATCAAATCTTTATAGACAGGGCTGTCTGGTTTTCATATTTGTATTGTCCAACCTCTGGAGTTTTTAGCATATTTCTACATAAGCAATAGTAATGGTTCAATTTTTACTCAATATCTACTATGTGTTATGGAATCATGAGAGAGGGACACTTAATCCCAAACTCAGTATTTGAGGCCGAGGGCAGAAGGGAGAAACCTGGAATTAAGATCTACACTGTCCAAAATATACAGATACAGAATAGAAAGAATATAATGCCGTGGTTGAAAATGGTGCAAATGACATCCATTATTTCAGGCAAAAGAAACACAACAGTTAATTACCAAGAAGCTTGGCAGGGCATGTTGAAATATCAACAATATACTATTGGTTCCCCTTCTTGAGAAAATATTAATGGAAAACACTAAAGTTCTTTTTCTACTCAACTTTCATCCAAAGTAAAACCACCACAAAACTCAGCCTTCTACTGTTGGATAAATAAAAACAAAACAAAAACACAAAACAAAATTAAAAAAACAGGAGAAAAGCCAGTATGTTCTATTATAGCTGTACTTGGTCAGCAATAATGTTAACAGATTTTCATCAATAATTGTTAAAAATAGAACAGAAAATATTTGACATCTCAGTTTTAATTAAAAGGAGCATAGTATGATACTGGGGTGATAAGAGATTTTTGATGAATCAGCAAAGAGGAGCAGGCAGAATATCTGAGTCACAATATTGAACACACATTACACCTGTTGGCTCAATGGAAAACTTCATTCCTGGGGCCCTAATTGTGTTTATATGTTATTTGCATGCATTTGTCTCCACATCAACCTACAACTTGGGTTTAGCAAAAGTTTTACTTTAATCAAAACTATGCTGTATAAAGAAAGAGTTTTATGTGTGTACACAAAACAACTTTGATAACAATAAAAGGGGGTGGGGGGAGACAAGTAAACCCAGGAGCATTTAAAGCAACCGTAGTTGCTAAGGAGCTAGAAAGTCAAGTCAACACAATTGAAGGGACAGTTTCAGATAGCAACTGTCCAAAATATGGGGGCCAGTCAAAGGGAGAGCTGAGTGTGTGCATGGTAGAGAAAGAGGCAACATGGCATCTATGATGGTGAGAATAGAACGTTACGCCTGTTTCTGGGCCCCACTGTAGCCTTGTGAATCCACCTATTATCTTCTTTTCTAACCTAACTGGGTCCCACTTATTCGTCTTTTGTTGACCGTTTCCTGGCAGGGACTTTTCCTACATCAGGGACTTCGGGACAAGCTCCCTGACCTAGAAAGCAGTTGCCTGAGTTGCGAAGTCCTTTTCTATCCAGAAAAGGCTGGAACTTGACTCCCTTTTTTGCAGCCTCGATTTCCTGATTCCTTCCTGAATCCCAATTGCTGAGTTGGTTCCTAAAAGCTTCTGTGTTTGCTGGGCCCAGCCTTAGAAGGTAATAGGCCTTTTCCTTTTTTATTTTGCTTCTTATCTCAGACCCAATTTCCTTTCCCTTCTCTCCATGATTCAGAGCCATCAATGGGAATGATAGTATTAATGGGGACTAATGTTTATTGAGTTCTTACTATATTGCAGGCACTGTTCTTTGCAGTTTTCAAGTATTAACTCTGTGAAGTCTCATTAACAAGTTGAGGTTGATTATTTTTTTCATCCCTATTTCATAGATTAAGAAACAAGGAACAGCTAATAAGTGACTAGGCCTGGACCTGAATCTAGGCAGCTGGTAATCTTCACTAATGACTATGCTGACTTTCATGACAATAGGATGACTTGGGTAATGAAGGGCCTGGAAGAAATATGGTGACTTTCATTGTAACAAAAAATACCTTGATGTGAGTTAAATGCTTTTTATGATAAATGTCAGCGGTACCATGACATCCTTTGCTTTTATGTGTTGTGGTAGTGGTGGTATTTTATTCAGACATTTTGATACCTAGTCTATGTTCTAAGAAATAAAAAAGAATTCAGGTAGAACACCTGCCCTCGGAGAGCTTTCCGTCTAGTAGAGGAAGCCAGACATAGAGACAAATACTCACAAGTGTAAAAGGTGCTATGGGCGTAAATCAGGGCACTCGGCAATTGTGATCAAATTTCTCAGAAGTAAAGAGCAGGGAAGGCTCACAGAGGAGTGCTGGCAGGATACACGATCAGGTACCTGTCCTGATCAAATTACATTAATTGTCTAATCGTGTGTTTTTATCTTCTAAAAGAGTATAAAGAAGCGGATTTCACAGGAACTTGGGGCCAAGCTTAACTTTCCTCATCATATCCTGCTTTTAATGTAAATTACCGTTTCAGGGATTGTGTAGCATTGCAGGTCCTACGCTGGTTTGAATTATTTTCCCGGTGGGCGCTTTGACGGCTCATAGAATTATTTGCAGATTTGGTTATGTCAGTCCTGGTGTGACATAGAGTACCTTGTGACTCTCACGGTCTGCGAGAAGCTTGGAGAGATTGTGACAACCACGAGTTAACATTTTGCCCTCTGCTATTACTTAGTCATGCACGTTAATCATCGCATGGGGGAGTTTGTGGTGACGATGGGTGAGAAGGTCTGTATTTTTGGTGGCTGCTTAGGAAAGGTCTCAGGTGCTCCCTATAATCCTGGAGAACCAATTGGCAGTGCAGGGCATGTGTGGGCACAGCATTTTGGGGGGTGAAGGGCTGCTTCTTATGTAATGTAGCCCAGGACCTGGAGCTCCAGGGAAGGGGAGCTGATGCAGGGGGAGTCCCATGTGTGGTGACGCAGGGAAGGTAAGCATTCCTGAAACAGGGCAGCAGGGTGAGGGGTGGGGTAAAAGCGTGTGAGACCAACACACGCAAGATCGGCTTTGTCTTTATTTCAAATTTTGAACTTTTGTTCATGGTGGATTTTTTTGCATTAATATCAATGTTTAAAATATTGTATTAGAATGTTTATCTTGATTGTGATGTTTTGACATCTTGAATATTGCACTGAGAAAAGTGCTTCGGCCCCCTAGCCCTAGTGCTGGGGACTGCATGATTGTACTTGTGGTGAGAGGTTTCCACCCATATTATTGCCCAAGAGAGTCACTGCATTGTATTGTAGATGTGACCTCACAGGGCTTCTGATGTTACCTTAACCCAGAGGCTTTCATCAGGGGCCTTTGGGACCATGTTCATTCTGTAGACATGTATTATTGCCACCAACATTGTTTATTTTTGAACACTGAGCTGCCTTCATTTTGAAATGGAAAGGTGCCTTCTAAAACAATGTGGATATCTGACTTCTATGAAAATTTGGACACGTGCTTTTTCATAGCAATAATCAACCAAAGCTGACTAGACCACCTCTTCAAGTTCACTGGGCCCATTTCATTAGTTTATGTTACTGCCCGGTGCTGGAGGCAGTGAGCTTCTGAGTCCTGATTCACTGCAGGAGTCTTTCAATAATACTTCTTGAGTATGGGCTTTCATTCATTTACTAACTATCTAGTTTTGAGCCTATTATGTATAAGATGTGGCTAAGGGACAAGATGACATGGTACCTTATCTCTTGGAAGTGGTTTTAATCTCTTAGGCAATGTTACAGGTTGCACCGTATCTTCCCAAAAAGGTGCACTGAAGTCCTGGCCCCAGTACCTCGGAACCTGACCTTATTGGGTCTTTCCAGAGGTAATAAAGTTAAAATGAGGCATTAGGATGAGCCCTAAGCCAGTATGCCTGGTGTCTTTAAAAGGGGAGAAACTGGGACTCAGAAATAGACACAAATAGAGGGGAAACAATGTGAAGGCACACAGGCAGAAGATGGCCACAGGCCTGAGTGCTGCATCTACCAGGCAAGAATGCCAAGGACCGCTGGCAAATACCAGAAGCTAGAAGCCACCAGGAAGGATTCTCTCCTGTCTGAGGCAGCCTGGCCCTGCTGTCACCTTGACTTCCAGCCTCCAGAGCTGGTGTTTTTTAGGCACCCAAGTATTTGGTATTTTGTTTCAGCTGCCCTAGCAGGCAGTTACTAAATAATGATTTAAACAAGTCAATTTAATGACAACTGTGGCCAGAATTGTGATGGTCAAGTACAGAATCCAGTGAGAGTGCATGTGGGCAGGATGGGATGGCTGGTCTTGTATGGAAGTTAGGTGGTTCTGGGGTCTTTTCTGAGGAAGGTGTGTTTTAGCCGAGGCTTGAAAAAATGAGCAGGAGCTAGTTTCTAGTAGTCAGGGAAACATGCACAGCCACGATGAGGAGGATTGATATGGACGAAGGTTCTAAGGAAAGAATGAGTAGGGTGTATTCAAGAAACTGGAAACCAGCTGGTGGCTGAACTACAGGCAGGAAATTGTGGAACCTGATGGAGTGGGCCCTCTATAGTGGAGTATACTGACTTCCTTTGGGGAAATTATATAACTTTTTGAGAATAATAATAGTCCTTACATGGTTATTATGAGGATTAACTGAGATAGTAAATGAAAAGAGTCTTAAAAGAATGGCTGGCACATATGGCTCCATAGATGTTATCTATTGTTTGATTCCTGTTGTTATCATCAGTATTAACGGGGCAATGATATGCAGGGCCCTGGGCTGCCCTTAGCACGTTGATCTCTATCTTTAAGGCAATGGGAAGCTAGTGTGTGTTTTTAATCAGGACTTCAATTTAGCCAGATTTCACTTTTAAAAGATCCATCTAGCCCCAGTGTGGAGAATGGAGATCAGTGGAGACGAGGCCACTGGAGAAAGTTCCTGGGGACGGGTGTTGGTGGTGGCAGTTCTGCCTTGATCACTTTGTAGAATTTGGAGATCACACATCCATCGTAAGAAATTTTGGAATTCCACAAAATTCTGCTTTCTTCTATATTTTAGGGTTTTCTTCTAGAACAAATACGCCCTGGGTGATGCATGGATTTTTATCTCAGTTCCTCCATAAACTTAGCACTTGCAAGTGCTCATTTAATTCTAAATACAAAACAGATATAAAGGAAATCCAGATTAATACATGGTGAAGTGAAGATCCTCGGTTGTTGAAGCCATCCAAAAATGTCTTTAGGAGCTTCTAAATATGCTCATCCTCTATTTGCTTTTTTATTGCTTTTATGCATTGGGTCTTCATTCTAGAAGAGAAATTTAATAGATTTGTTCTTTACAAAGCCACATTCATTGTTATCAGAATGTGTGGTCTTAGGTGAAGGCAAAATGCTGGGCTGGCAAACGTTCACAACAAATATGTTTTAAATAAAGTACTGGATGTGCTGAAAATTCATTAGGTAATGAAAGCAATCAAGGGAAATTGAAAATGCTCTAATTCTCTCTGGATTTATGGTTGACTTTAATACAGATTATCATATTTGATATAATTGGTTTTGCTAATATTGGCAGGCTTTAAAAATTATCTAATGAGTTAGTTCATTGTTAGTGGAGAATTTACCTGTGATGCCAGAGGTGGAAAATGTTTAAAGTCTAAAAACATATCAGCAAAATGTTCACTTCCAAGTGACAGTTTATGATGCTCAGCTTTGAAAGGGAAAAGGGAATTTGGAGCAGAATTTCCTCTCTGTAAACTGAGAAAATTCTAATCTTTCCCTAATTTACTCTGTTATAATAGAGTGCCATTTTATAAGAATTTCTTTCTTTTTTTTTTTTTTTACAATGCCCTTATTCATTATCTTATTCCCCGTTGAACAAAATTATGAATATTAACTTATTTTTAATAAATTCTTTGTGTGCACTGATTAAAGCACCCATGTTTATATGTAAAAGGCCGGTGTTTTGACTTACATGAGTTTTCAAAACAAAAAGGAAATCACATGGGTACTAAGAAATAGCATTATAAAAGAGATTCTTGTTTACATTGCAAAATCTTATCTTCCTTCATATTTTCTTAATGCACCTATTTGAAAAGGGATCATTGCGTAAGACCATTTAAAATGACATTGCTGAGTTATGTATGTTAGGGTGACTTTAATTTTATTATTTACAAAATGAACTGCTCAACTATGATAAATTTTGCTAAGGTTTCAAATGGCATTTTTTTCATATTTCAAGGTGAGGTGCTTTAATTAGAAATCTTCTCAGCAGTTCAATGATGTTTACCAAATAGACATAGACATCATTTTACCAGTGTCATTCTTTCCTTATTGTAACCCCATGATTACAGAAACTCAGTATATCTTTGTTGCTTGTGTACATCCTTAAGTGCTAGAAAAATGCCTTCCTGGACCACAGAAGTGCCTAATAAGTGCTAGTTGAATGAACGAGGAAATGTATTTCCTCTACCATCAATGACTTACTGCATGTAGGTGGTACTATGAATGGAGGGAACTTTTGAACTCTGTCCCCCTGAGACTGAGAATGAATGGTGTGAGTGCCTGCCATGATTTGCCAAACTAGTTGGCAGGAAACCTGAGGTGCCCAGTGGCTCAGTTTCTCATCAGTGCTTAACTGGCCTCTGTAACTGTGAGATATCAGAGCACAATGAACCAAAATTCTGCTGTTCGTCCAGTATTCTTCAAGTGTGCTCCCTGCGATACAGCACTACATGTGAACTTATTATTCATGTCAACCCTCAGATCTCAACCTAAAGATGGTTCATCAAAAATTCTGGGCATGGAAATCAGCAATCCGTGTCATACAAACCCTCCAGGTGATTCTGATCCAGGCTCAAGTTTACGACCTGCTACTCTAGACCATGGTTGTATAGGCATTACTAACATCTACCTCTTATTTTCCGTTTCTGTTCTTCCAGTGATGTCCGACTTCCCTTCTAATTGGCACAATCTAATTTTAGGGACATGAATATGTTGAGGAATGCCTTCTTAAAGTAATTTTCATAGCTCAGCCCAAAATCTTTATAAGCTTGATTGGAATTTAACTCTTAGAAGTTGTTATCTACTATGGTCCAGTGCACAAATTTGTGCACCTCCAAAGGAACTGTGGGCCATGAGGCTGCGGTGAGCACAAGGGTGGGTCTTGGCCCATCCTCCACGCCCCAGCCTGGCCCCTCCTACTGTGACCCCTGGTCCCCTGTCTGCCAGCAGCCCCACTCCAGCTGCCACTGCTCCTAGGCACTGAAGGCGCAGATCCTGCTCGCACCTGCTGATGATGCTGAGTGATTGGGGCCAGCATCAGCAGTGGGTGAAGGAGGACCGGCGGGTGTGGCTGGCAGTTGCTGCCCTGATCACCCCTCAGGAGCAGGGGGAGGTGGAAAAGCCCTCAGGGGCGATCAGGGCTGGCAGCCACCACTCACCTGCTGATGGTGCTGAATGATCAGAACTGGAGCAAGGCGATGGCAGCAGATGCGAGTAGCGGCTCCAGTGCTGGCTACAGGTGTGAGCAGGGTTGGCACCCACAGCAGGTGCAAGCGCCAGGTGGGACCACGGCTTGGAACACAGTGTGTAGGAGCAACAAATTTTCAGTAACCACCAGAAGCTCGCTCCGATGACAGTGACCACAGCCCTGCTTTGGTCTGGCACCCCGGTCACCTGCTCCACAATCCTGCCTCGGTCAACGCCTGCCCACCATGTTCCGCACTCTGCCACCTGCTGCTGATGCCTGCCATGTTCCACATGCACCCCCTGGTGGTCAGCGCATGTCATAGTGACCAGTTGTTCAGTTGTTCCACTGTTTGGTCTATTTGCATATTAGCCTTTTATTATGTATGATTGCTACACAGCAAATGACCCCAAACCTTAGCAGCTGAAAACTAGAACCATTTATGATCTCACAGTTTGTGAGGCTTAGTTGGGTGGTTCTAGCTCAGCGACTGAACTCAACATGTTGTCTAAGACTACAGTTATCTCATGGCTCTGCTGGGGAGGATCCACTTCCATGTTCTCTTACTTGCTATTGGAAGACCTCAGGAGATCCACTTTGAGGCTTACTCAGGTGAGCTTCTCCTCAGGGCTGCTTACGACATGGTGGCTGACTTCCATCAGAGGTGTCTTTCCAGGAGGGAGTGAGAGAGCACTTAGGAGTGAAGCCAAGGTCTTCTTATAACCTAATGATGGAAGGGATGGATGTCCCCATCACTGGTGCTGTATTCTATTCATTAGCAGCCTTCAGTCAAGGGGAGGGCATAACCTAAGGGCATGAATATCAGGAGGCAGGAATCATTGTGGATTAACTAATAGGCAAATTATTTTTCACCTTGTCCAATTCTTTGCATTGCACTGTTTCAAACAGGACTCTTGATTTCTAGTGTCAGAAATCCCATCACAAAGTGGCTATCCAAACAGAAAATGTGTGCACCTTATGGTGTGGTGTGATATAGGGCACTGAGCAAATGCTGTCACCTGGATCTGCTCATCTTGGTTCTGCTTGCTCTGTATCAGCTCCATTCTCAGATAGCCTCTTCCCTGTTATTGGTATAAAAACCTCCAAGGTTCTCAGGTGCAAAGTCATTGGTATAGTATGAAAGTCTCTTTTCTCAGAAACTCTGGCATAAATTCCATTGGCTAAATGGTTCACAGATCCTTGCCTAAACCAACTGAGAGACTGAAGAATTATGACTGCATTGGTTCAGACCCGGAACACACACTGCACCCACAATCAGGGAAGGGTTCCAGAAGCTGTGAGGAGGAAGGCAAGTGCCCTCAGACTACATCAGGCAAGCTTTCCCTGACGTACTGCCAGTCCTGTTGTCTCCCCCCTTCCCTCCAGTCTGCAGGCAACTAGAACCTCTTAGCCAGGTCTTCCCCTGCCCTCCAACATTAGAGTCTGTCACAGTACCCTGTATTCCTTATTGTTTGTATTCAAGTTTGAAATTTGTATTTATTTAGCACCTTCCCTCTTTTTCTTTCTTTTTCTTAATCCTCACCTGAGGGTATTTTTCCCATTGATTTTCAGACAGAGTGAAAGGAAGGGAAGACGGGGGAGTGAGAGAGAGAAACACCAATGTGAGAGAGACTCATAGATTGGTTGCCCCGACCCAGGCTGGAGATTGAACCTAAAACTGAGGTATGTGCCTTTGACTAGGAATCAAGGCTGGGAACCTTCAGTCTGCCAGCTGATGCTCTAACCACTGAGAAAAACCAGCCAGGCCTAACAGCTCCCCTGTTAATGAAAGCAGCAATCTTATAGCCACAGAACTTAAGCTTGGCATCTAGTTGGCATTCAACAAATAGTTGATGAATGTGATTTATTCTTCCTTATCTTAGACCTGTACAATTTTGTTATCCAGAATATCAAAGGAATGGCAAGATTTATTGTAGAATTGGAATTTGTTGGTAGTCTTGCTTGGCCAGGAGCCCCCTGGTTCATGGGGTTAGGTCAAGCACAGGAGCGAATAAAACTCTTTTGAGTATCTACAATATTAAACACACAGTATATAGTGTTCCACTTTAATTTTTACAACAATATCTTGTGAGGACAGTGTATTATCTTTATTTTGTAGATGAGGAAGCTGATGGCCAGAGATCTGAAGGGACTCCCTCAAACTCACATGGTTCAGAAATGGTAGAGTTAGGGTACCACAGAAGTCAAAATTCCGGGTCTGATTGGAATTATGGGGAAGACTGTGGCATGCTCATTTTTTTTTTTTTATGAAATTTTGAGTAGGCCAAAGTCAGAAATCAACATAAACAGCCCTGAGGGCGCTGGAATGAGGGCAGCATATGAAATAAAGTTCAGGGTGTTGAGTGTCCTACAGCAGAAAAGAAATGTAGTTTAGCTAGTCTTTCCGTTCCACTTTTGATGGAATTTATATGTATTGAGTAATGCAGGCATAAAATTAAACAGGATAAACCATCCCATTTCCTTGTTTCTCCAGTTACAATGATAGGCAAACTAGTCTACTTCCTCTTTTGACTCTTACTCCAAAGACCATGAGTAAATATGTGTTTGGCACAGAGGCTCTTAAAGGGGTAGGAGTACTTACCTAAGAGGCTGTGCAGGGGAATGCAGGGCTAGGTGACTGGTTCCTTGGTTCTTTCGAATTACTTGCGATCCGGAGGCTGGCTTGGTGATGATTCCTGTTAATGTTACACTTTGAAATTTGTTTTTAAAATCTTGTTTTAATGTCTCTGTAAAGTAAATCCACCCCTGCCCACACTACGTACGTATGTGGTTAATGTGAGAATAATGCACAATGGAACATGTAGGACAATTGCTACATATGAATTGATGAAGAAAAGGAGGTAACTTCAGCATGGGGATTGCTTGCAAGTCCTACATCCCATGAGTCTGGGAAAAGGGAAACACTCACTACACACACTGAGAGTTCACCCCCCCACTGCAGTAAGCACAGCCAGTTTGACAGAAGACCAGTGCTTGGCAAGGCATGGTTCAACTTGCAAAAGACCCAGAGGGAACAGGAAAAGAATCACCAAGTTGTTGAACAAAAGGGGAAAAGTAAAATAACCAAACAACCAAAATACACATCCCGAAACAGAATACCCACAGTATTTGGGATCGTTTGACCGAGAGAGGACACAAAGCCTGTGACACGGTAGAAGGCAGGGGTGGTAAATTCAGCTCATGTCCTACACATGCAGTGGGACACTTCGGCTCTAAACTCCTGCACGGAGGCCAGGTGAATGCTGCCAGCAATCACACTTTCATTGCGATGTCTGTCAAAGGCCTTTTTAGCGTCAGTCGCTGGTTATTGGGGGTACTCTGGGGAGTAGGGAGCCGTGGTTAAGGCCCTCCCTGAGATTACAGTCTAGTTTAAGGAAGCAAGGCACAATGTGACAAGTGCCAAGTCAGTGTGACCAGACAATGTGACAAATGCAACGATAGAAGCACAGGTTGCCCTGGGAAGCAAATAGGCAGGATTCAGGAGGAATTTTCAGACAACTGGGCATCTGAAGGGTAATACCAGTGATGGTCAGTTTCATGTGTCAACTAGGCAAGGCTGTCTACCGAGTTATCTAATCAAACACCTAGGTGTTGCTGTACAAGTATCTTTGTAGTTGTGGCTAGCCTCTCCCACCAGTTCACTTTAAGGAAAGAGTACCTAGATGATGTGGGTAGACCTTGTATCACCAGTTGAAGGTCTTAAGAGCAAAAACGGAGGTTTTCCAGAAAGGATGAAATTCAAGCCCGAAGTATCAACTGAGTTTCCAGAGTTGCCCTGAGGAGTTTCTTATGGATTTGCCAGCCCCACAATCCTGTGAGCCAGTTCCTTAAAATAAATCGTTTATACACACACCCTGTTGAGCTGTTTTCTCTGAAGGAGTGCACTGATGCACATGTGCCTTAGTCATGTAAACTTGGGTAAAGGATGGGGAAGGAGTGTGAGGGAGTGACAGTCCCCAGGAATCAAAGGAAGCACATTATATGCGACCTAGAGCATCTGAAAGGGGTTTCAGTCTGGGAGTGAGAGGACCAGATTCACTTTTTAGAAAGCACATCCGATTGTATTATTCTGGAGAGCAGAAGTGGGGAAAAACGTGTTTCGCTTCCAGCACGAAGGACTCCCTCACAAACAAGTCCTTTTTACCAGCAGAAAGAGGTGCTGAATCTGTTTGGGGATTGAAAAACCTAACCGGACGTTTTTAATCACTGGTGGGCACAGCCTGGCAAAAGAATGGCATCGTTCCTTTTACAACCAGGAGCCTTTCCGCTCCCTGACCTCCTTCGGGGCCTGTAGCCTTCACCAGTGTCTCACGTCCACAGCTCCCCCTGTAAGCGGGCGAAGGTTCCAGTCTGGCCAGGCAGCCTTTCTGGAAGGCAAAGGGTCTCACCCAGCGGCCGAGGTGGAGGGTGGAGGTCAGCTGGGGATTCGGGCTGCTCCAGTGCAAAAGAAGAGTTCACCAAGGGACACAAGTGCCGCCGCGTGGCGCGCGGTGCGAGGACCCGCCTGCGGCCGCCGCGGCCCCAACTCCGCGGATCCCTCCTCCGCGGGTTCGCTCCCCGCACGCGCCCCCCGGCAGCCCGGCTGCCCCCGCGCGGCGGCCTGCGAGCCTGGGCGGGGTCTGCATCTCCACCGGGAGGTGTTCGGGCGCCCGGGCGGACTCAAGTCCGAGGGCTCCCACCCCGCTGCTCCGCCTAGAACATTCGCAGCCCCCGTCCCCAGCTCCCGGAGCCCAAGCGGTTTATCTTCCATCCCCTCTGCGCCCCTCGATGTGTTCGCCCTGGCTCCCGGTGCGTCCCCCGTCCTGGTGGTTCGGAACCTTCTGCTCAGAGCTCCTTAGGTCCAGCACCCCGAGAGACGGGAGGGTGGGGGGGTGGGTGCTGATGACTTAACCCTTGCCCAGGCGTAGACGAGAGGAAGCCAGCACCCGCATGACAGCCCCCGCTCCGGGGGGGAGGTCTTAGGGCGCCAAAGGGGGGTACCTTGTGGGCCAAGGGCTCCGGGGACGCTCTGCACCCCGCATCCCGACTGGGAAGGAGCGCGGTGGAGCCCCGCGCGCCGAGAGCGAGAGAGACGGTGCGGGGAGGGGGCAGGGCTAGAGCCGGGGCCGAGAGGAGCAGAGGCAGCAGGTGAGTCCCAGCGCTGCGTCCCCGGCGGGGAGGCGGGGAGGCGAGGAGGCGGGAAGGGAGCACCGGGCTGGGGCCACGCAGGCGAGGGTTGGGCTAGAAGGGGTGCGGGGCAGCGAGAGAGGGAGTGGGGAGGGGGCGGAGGAGAGGGAGTCCCGAAAGGAGGGAGACGCGCCGGCGCATGGGCGAGGGGCAGGAGCGAGCCAGCAGCGAGAGCCGCGGAGGGCGCCCGAGCCGGTGCCGCAGCTCCCGCGGGGCACGGAGGGCTCGCGGGGAGGGGGTGTGTGTGGGGGAGACACACAAAGACATGCGAAGGGGGGCCGAGCGAGGCTCGCGCACGAAGACGCAGGGGCGCACGGCCGCCGGGGCTGCACCGCCCGCCCCCCGCAGCGCCGGGGCCGGGGACGAGCCCGGGGCGGAGCGCGCGGCGGCGGCGGCTGCGGGCCGGCGCGGGACCCGGGTCGCCCGCGCTCTCCGGGTGACCCGGGCCCGTCGGCAGGCGCACGCGGGGGCGGCGGCGCCCGAGCCCAACTTGGCCTCGGCCTCGCCCTCTGCCCAGCCCGCGGGTGTCCCCTCCTTCCCGCGATTCCGTGGCTTCTCACGCTCCCCCCACCCCCTCCCGCGTCCAGCCCCGCTCTCCCCACCGCGTAAAACAAAGCCGGGGAAAATGCCTGCCCGTGCAGCTCGGAGCGCGCAGCCCGTCTCCGAATAAGAAGTGAGTACCATGGCGCGTGTGTAAAAGGTTCAAGTCCATCTTTTGCAAAAAAACCCCAAACAACCCAAAAACCCAAAAAACAACAACAAAAAAACCAACCCCATTTTGAATGCTGCATGCTTCATGCTGCCCAGCGCCTCCCCGGAGAAACCCGGCTGGAGCGCAGGAGGTGAGACCCCGGGGACCCCTGCGCCTCCCGCCCCGCGCTTTCCCGCCCCAGCAGGTCCGGGGAGGGTTGCTGATGCCCCGCTGGCTGCCAGCGGACGTTTCCCACCTTCCTTTCCCGGCTTAGGGGTTGGGTCATCCTCTGGGGTTGGAGGCAAACCTGTCCCTGCTCCTCTCCCGCTGCTTCTCCCTTGTCTCCTGCAGGTGCCTGGAGGTTTTGCATCTGCCTTGGGAATGGGTTTGAGACACCGTGTGTGTGTGTGTGGGGGGGGGTAGTTTCCGAAGGAGGAGGAGGGTCAACCCTAGGGAGCAGCCGACAGGCAGGACGCGTGGTGACCCTGGGCACACTTGTTGCCCGTTGCCCATTGCCCTTTGCGTGGTGGGACAGGCGGTGGTGCTGAAAACCAGCTCGTTTCTCCTGGTATTGGGTCGTCCATTGAATCCGGGAGCAGAGCTAAGAAGACACACCTGGGTGAGGATGGGAGAGCAGGATTGCGAGGAGGCTGATGTGCTGGGGGCAGAGGAGGGAGGTGGTGGTGGTGGCCAAGAGGGGTGCTGAGTAGCTTCTCTTGCTGATCATACCCCCAAAGGACTGGAGATGGAAACCAGAGCGTCTCCCATATGAGACGAGAGGAAAGGCTGTTGTTGTTTGTTCATTTCGCTATCTCACCAGTTTCTGCCCATTCGGTCTGCCAAATGTGCATTATATGTATTTCTGCTAATTAAAAGATACGGCGATAGCTTAAAATAAACTCCATCAGGAAAGGTATTAGCTTAACATGCACACACGCACACACACTTTTAAAAATACACCTGTCCCCTCCCTTCGAAAGCATATCATGATGTTTAGTTTGGTGTTGGATTTGGGAAGCATCCAGGTAAATAGTCTTGGTGTTTTCCAGTTCTGCAGAGTGGAAACCACTGATGTGAACCATCAGGAACAGGGGAGAACAGAGCACTGCAGAGAAAGGCTTGGGAAGCTTCCTCCAGAGAGAGACTGTTGAGCTTCTATGTGATTTTGTTATTTTTATTCCAAAAATGGCTTACTTTTAGGTTATGGCCTTTATTTTTCACTCACACTCATAAGGCAGCATGGAGGTCTGGTGGGGCGGTTAGACAGCAGATGACAGCGATTTTGGCTCTTATCAGCATTTCTATTTAAAAAACTGGTGTTTTCTTAGTGGAAATTCTAAGCACATAGCCAGCGTTAATTTTGAGTGAAGTTGCCTTTACGAACATGAGATGTTAAGAGTGTCTATTAGTTTGGGGCCTTATTTGGAGCAGGTGAGTGTCCCAGGAGAGAAACGTGTACATACTTGTACTTCATTGCTGTAAGGAGCGTATGTGGAGATCCCCCATGTGTACAAGTACTGCCACCTCATCAGAGCTCTGGCTTCCTCTTTTCAAAGTCAGAACCATCCAGAGCTTTGCTGGTTGAGGATCCCTCTGGTATCTGCCATCATTTTACAACACTCCTTAGCACTGGTGCTTCAAATAGCTTTGTTTGCAAAACTTTTTTTTTGATGGGCAACTGGAGACTTAGTTTATGAATTCAAACTGTGGTAGTCCTAAATTTAATTCAGCGGCAGTCAAGAGGGCAAGGTAGGTAGCCATGTGAAAATTGACACTCTCTACTGTATTTCCTTCTCATCCTCAAGTAATTTCAGGTTCCTGTAGGATATTTGGGGTCAATTCCATTGGGATTTACCAAATGCCCTGAAGTGTCTTTTAGATTAGGCTATCATTTTATTAGACTTGTATTATATATACTATTTTTACTTCTTTCTATAACAATTATGGACAAGTTGATTATTTTAACTGAGTTGGTGGCTTTTTAAAATTTCCTTTTTGTTGGCTATTCTTTTTAAAATATATATATATATTATTGATTTTTTTTACAGAGAGGAAGGGAGAGGGATAGAGAGTTAGAAACATCTATAAGAGAGAAACATCGATCAGCTGCCTCCTGCACACCCCCTACTGGAGATGTGCCTGCAACCAAGGTACATGCCCTTGACCGGAATTGAACCCGGGACCTTTCAGTCTGCAGACCGACTCTCTATCCACTGAGTCAAACCCGTTAGGGCTGTTGGCTATTCTTTTACCCCTTTTGGTTCAATGTTATTTTTCCAATCAAATATATTGTAATAGATGGCTTATTTTCCCCTTAGCAAGTAGAAGTCTAGTATATCTTGTATTAGCTAAAAAGGAATCCATTAATGATATTTTTGAACAGCTCAGATGAATAATAAATGGATTTAGAGTCACCTCAGAGTATGTGGGAATTTGTAAGGGAACACATAAATTCATTCTAATGGAGCAATTAGCTCTGTACAGAGCATGTAGGGTCCAGGTGTGAGACATGGTTTTAAACTTTTTTTTAAATAATGTTCACTGTTGAAATGGAAGGAGCTTGTCATGTCTTGACTGCACCAAAGATTTTGCCACAGTGGGTAGCGATATTCTTGTTTTTATATGCATGTCAGAGATTGAATAACAAAACATAGAGAATGCTTAATCCTGAGACCCATTTAGAGGATAAGCAAAAAGAAATGATTGGGCCACTGTGGTTTATTTACCATCATCATGTGTTACCAGAAAATTACTAATATTCTACTTTGCACAATAATGTGTGGGTCATAAATTCACTTATAATACAATTCCTTTATTATAATGAATTTTTGGAGGCAAAAGTAGAGAATGTTATTTACGTTGATTGCTGTGGTATAGAGTGTTAAGTGCTTGAGAAGGGGAGTACCTAGGAACCTTCTTCATGAATATTCATGAGTATTCAAATATCTACTTTAGCATCATCAACTCTTAGCAGTTCGCTAAGTCTTTGTTGACTCATGGTGGATGGATATAAATTTTGAAATTAATTAGGAAGACCTGTCAGAGAGGAAGGGAGAGGGACGGAGGGATAGACACATCAACAATTAGAGGGAATCATTTATCGGCTGCCTCCTGCACGCCTCTACTGGGCTTCGAGCCAGCGACCCCGGGCATGTGACCTGCCCGGGAATTGAATCGTGACCTCCCGGTTCATAGGTCGATACTCAACCACTGAGCCACACTAGCTGGGCGGGCATGCTTTTATTTTTTTAAGTTACTCGGTCCAACTCCTGTTTGTTTGTTTTTCCCCCTCCCATCTGGATCTCCAATAGCAGCAGATAGCGAAGGCCCAGCCCCTTTTCCTTGAACCCATTTATATACCCCTGGGTGCATTTCTGGTTCCAGAACTTCCACCAGCAGAGCAGAATTCCGTCAACCTTTGCAACCCCCTTAGACAAGCCCAGCCATCTCCCTACTGATCTCCTCTGACCTAACCCTCCTTCTCTCTTACCAGTGGCGGCACCTGACTTGCTGGATCCAAAATCTGCCGCTCAGAACTCCAAACCGAGGCTCTCGTTTTCCACGAAACCCACCGTACTTGCTTCCCGGGTGGAGAGTGACACGGCCATTAATGTTATGAAATGGAAGACGGTCTCCACGATTTTCCTGGTGGTTGTCCTCTACCTGATCATCGGAGCCACCGTGTTCAAAGCATTGGAGCAGCCTCACGAGCTTTCCCAGAGGACCACCATCGTGATCCAGAAGCAAACCTTCATTTCCCAGCACTCCTGTGTCAACTCGACAGAGCTGGACGAGCTCATCCAGGTAATGGCACAGAGGGCTTGTTACTCCGTTTCCTCTGTGGGGGAAGTAAGACTAAGAGTTAGAGGAGGCAGCTCATAGCACAAAGCTTGTCCTGATTTTCCTGTGGGGGCCCCTGGTCCACGTTTCTCCTTTGCACAAAATTCTTCTCTGCAGACTGTCTCCTTTTGACACGTCTTCCCTCTTTTCTCACTTCTGCCACCTAATCTTCTCCTTTTCCTTTATGTCTCTCTCCCATTATTCCTTCGCATCCTCTTCTGTCCCTGCTCTTCTGTATTTTTGTCCTGGCCTCTCCCAGCTTTCTTTCCCTTTGCCCTGCCTTAGAACTGCCAGTGGACCCCTCTGGACCTGGGGTCACTTGCTAGAGATCCTTCTGGCTAAATAGACATTGCTGCCTGAGAAAGTTTGCTGTGGCAAATGAGAGGAAAGCATAAGGCAGGAAAGCCGTGTTCATTGTGGCAGTGACCATCGTAAGATAAAAAAGAGGAGTTTGTGGTGTGATCCTCTGAGCTTGGCACCCCTCGAGGTTACCAAGTTGTGGCTCCCATCTTTCATTAGCCCAATATAACTGATAACTGCCTTTCCTAAGGACCTAGGGAGAAGTGATTGATCATTGCTTCTCTCAACCCCAACTAAAAGCAATGTACACTGTATGGAAAAATAGAGTTTATGTATAAAAACTGATTTAGTTTTAATTTACTCTATAAAAGCAGAATAGTATCTTTATGGAAAAACACTTCGTTTTAAAATATAATCCCAAAGTGATTTGCAAGTTTCAGTTAGGCTCCTTGGAGATAGCTATATTTTTTGTTGTAGAATTTTTTTTGCATCAAACGTAAGTCAAACCAAGAATCCTGGTAAAGAAGAAAGCCCTAGAACTTTCTTTTAAGGAGAGATCTGACTGGTTATTGAAAACACTCTTCCTCATCTTAGAGTTGTTTTTACATCACTTGAATGAGTTGAAACAGTAGATTGAGGGAAGAAAATATTATTGGTTTTAATCTGGTTTCATGTTCTGAGACCTTTCCTCTTTTAATTCCTTTGGCCATGGACTCCCAAATGCCACCTCTGCCCTTCGTAGCTCTTAATAGTTACAGAATACACACACAAGTTATTATTCAAGTTTTATTCAGAATTATCAAAGTTGATATTCTCTGACCCTCATTTAGCTACCACATTCAGACACTTCTGCATCTCACTTATTTAACTTAAATTTTGAAAAGGCTCCTCATATACTTATATATTGAATTCTCTATTATTTTTAGATGATAGCAACATTTTCAGTATTGACAGTACACCTGAGGGTTAATATCATTGTTCCACCCATTCCATTGCCTGTTCCTACATTAAGATATTGAACACTTCGCTCTCTTTGTGCCTCATAATCTTAAGAGGCACTAAAAATCTCTGAAGAACCCTCATGTCCCTTGGGTGTTAGAAGAAGAGCTCTAAATTAGAAGAAGAGGAAGAGGAAGAAGAAAGTAGGAAGAAGAAGGAAGAAGGAGGAAGAAAAAGGAAGAAGAAGAAGGAGAAAGAAGAAGGAGGAGAAAGAGGAAGGAGAAAGAGGAAGGAAGGAAGGAAGGAAGGAAGGAAGGAAGGAAGGAAGGAAGGAGAACAAGAAGGAGGAGGAGGAAGAAGGAGGAAGAAGGAGGAAGAAGGAGGAAGAAAAAGGAAGAAGAAGAAGGAGAAAGAAGAAGGAGGAGAAAGAGGAAGGAGAAAGTAGAAGGAAGGAAGGAAGGAAGGAAGGAAGGAAGGAAGGAAAGAAGGAAGGAAGGAAGGAGGGAAGGAAGGAGGGAAGGAGAAGAAGAAGGAGGAGGAGGAAGAAGGAGGAAGAAGAGGAAGAGGAGGAAGAAGAAGGAAGAAAGAAGAAAGAAGGAAGAAGGAAGAAGAAAGAAGAAGAGGAAGAGGAGGGGGAGGAAGCCGCCGCCTTAGGTTGTCTTGGAGATAACTGGGAGTAGTGGTAAAAGCCTAAACTTTGAGATAGATGTGTTTTAAACTGCAGTTGAGTACTTTTTTAGAGGTGCCATCTTGAGCAAATAATTTTTCTCTCTAAACTTTAAATGCTCTCTCTCGACGGAGGGAAGAATACCTATAAAATAGGGTTACTGTGAAGAATAAAGAGGTAATTCAAG
>PVJC01014626.1:0-36191 GCA_004026665.1 Murina feae
AAGGGAGTGGACTGACAATTTTCGGGGGTTAAGGGTGTTGGGGATGCGTGAAGAGACTGGACAATAATTGTACACCTATGGATGAGGACAATGGGGGGCAAGGTCAGAGGTTGGGGTGGGAATTGGGAGGAGGGGAGCTATGGGGGAAAAAGAGGAACAACTGTAATAATCTGAACAATAAAGATAAATTTAAAAAAAAAGAAAGTTAGAAACATCGATGAGAGAGAAACATTGATCAGCTGCCTCCTGCGCACCCCCACTGGGGATGTGCCCGCAACCAAGATACATGCCCTTGACTGGAATGGAACCCAGAACCCTTCAGTCTGCAGGCCGATGCTCTATCCACTGAGCCAAACCAAGTTCAACCTCATCTGAACCTGGTGGGATGAAGTGTAACTGGGCAAAAAGAGCATTTCATGTCCTGGCTTCTCTTATATAAGAAATAAACAGGTGTGTGTGTGTGTGGGGGGGGGTGTCTGTGTGAGTGTGTGTGGTGTGTGTGTGAGTGTGTGTGTGTGTGTGTATCATGGTGTAAGGAGCATCTACCGTTCTGTGTCCCTTTCCTACTATATATCTTGCCCTACCTCTACCTAATTGGCTCCTGGTATCTTCATCCTTCTTATATCAGTTAGAACAGGCTGGGTCACACAGTGGTAATAAACAAACCCAATCCCAGTTGCTGAGACAAATAAAATATTTATTTATGGCTTGTGCTGCAGTCCTTTGAGGGTAGATGAAGGGCATTCTCCACATTATTTCAGTCCTACCCTGGGACCCTGGCCTTATGTGGTGCATTCCCAATCTCTATAGCAGAGGGGATAAATGCTCTAGGCAGCCATATCTATAGAATACATTATATGAGCTACATAAGTAAGTTCAAATTTTCTAGTAGTGACATTAAAAAGGCAAAATAGCCATAGCCAATTCGGCTCATTGGAAGAATCCCAGGTTCCATTCCCATGAGGGCACGTGCACAGGTTGCGGGATCAAGCATCAGTAGGGGGCATGCAGGAGTCAGCCAATCAGTGATTCTCTGTCATCATTGATGCTTCTATCTCCCTCTCCCTTCTTCTCTGAAATCAATAAAAATATATTTAAAAAAATAAAAAGGCAAAATAAGGATACAGTGCAATTAATTTTAATAATGTATTTTACTTAGCCCAATAGTATAGTTTTCACATGTAACCAATATAAAACTAACTCTTTGTAGTCCAGTATGAGAATTTTATACTTACAACGCATCTCATTTGGATTAGCCACATTTTAAGTGCTCAATAACCACATGTACCTAGTGGCTGCCAGTCTCCCTTCAGCAGTTATATGTTCCACCTAGAAGTGACTAACACATATCCATTCTTACAACCCATTGGATAGACTTGTCACATGGCTCCATCAACCACAAGGAGCCATCAAGGGCCATCCTTCCTTTTGTCTTAACTTGGAGAGGTAGATATTTAATAATCAGTTGTTATAACCAGCAAGCCCTCCTTGGCCAACACTACCCTTCACTGGGATATAGTACTGGGCAGTACCTCTTCTAGTATAAAAGTCTTCTGGGCTCTTGGAAGTCTGGACCACAACTTATTCTTTCTTGAATCTTTGGTGCTACTTGATATATAAGGATGCTTGATAAGCATCTGAATGAATGAATTTTATGTTAATTTTCACAAAACAATTCCCTAAGCTGTTTATATTTTTTAATGGCACTGTGACCGAGATTCAGAACTGGCTCATGTGTCAGTGTGCAGCTGTTGTTGAAGAACCCTGAGGCAGTCATCACATGCTTCTTGGTGAGAGCTCTTCAAGTAGTCAGTTATACATGTACTTAGTGATACATGTTTATATTGTTTTAAAAATGTGAATTTTATTATCATACAGCTTTGGTGAAGCCAATAGATCAGGAGACAATTACCATTCAAAAGACAGCTTGTTCTTAATTGTTCTCAAGAGAAGAGGGGCATGTCACACCATGAAGGGCCACACAGGAAAGCACAAGGGATGATCTGGAGCAAAGCGTGCAAGGGGGAAATGTGAGCAAGAACTTTTATTGTGGTTTCTGCAGGAAATGCAAGACATGGCAGGGTAAGTAAGACATGGCAGGGTAAGCAGGTTTAGGATTGGCTAGTTGGAATAATTTCAGAAGGTTCAGGGTATAGGTGCTGTCCCTAGTTGTCTGATATATGACCCTGGAGGATTAGGCTCAGTGTGTGAGAACCTGATAGGGAAAGTGGAATGGTGGGGTGTGGTCTTTGGCTTGCTTAGTTTTGTAAAAATTAATAAACAGGAACCTCACTTAAAATGGAGTTGGGAGGCTAAAAGAAAGAACTCTCATACATGTGTTACTCAATGCACACTACCAACCACAGTAGAAATAAACATACATTGGATCTCCAGGAGGAAGTGATATTACATTACTACCTCAGCAAAAGAAATAAAAGATTCCTCCTTGCCCAGTAACAGCTCAGCCAATGGGAGACTGCCAAAACACAGCCAATGGGAGACTGCCATAACACAGCCAATGGGAGATGGCCATAACAGTCAATGAAGAGTCACTATACTTTCAGTTTTACCCAGTGGAATTTTCCTTTGCAACAACCTTTTCCAAGTCAATAAAAGGGTGTTTCTCTCCTTTGTTTTTCAGACTTGTGAGTGGTTCACCATTAGACCACATGTCCCAAATTGTAATTCTGTATTGTTCCCTCCAGAGTCGGCAAGGCCTCAGATGTCAAAGTATCAGAAATACAGAAAATAAAAAGGTATTGTTAATACATATATAAATGACCCTGTTGAGTTTGAAAGGTGCCATTTCAGTTTCTCAGGGCCTAATAGAAAACTGGAGCATATTATGCTCCTTCTTGTAAGTGTAAAGAAGTGTTTTTTGTCCCTAGGCTGGAGGATTGAATGTGAGAATGCAAGTCCAAAAGTCAGAAACGTGAGCTGTATCTGAACTATTGAAGTGGCATCCCCAGGAGGAACCTGAAGAAGAGGATTCTGAATCTTTGGATGAAAAACAGCAGAGCTTTGTGAACCTGAAAGGGGTAAATGTTACTGAATATCAACTTTGCCTCAATCAATCTGACTTAAAAAAAATAAGCGCGCAAACAGAGCTATCCTAAACTTTTCAAGGATGAAATGAAGGTTAATTAATTTTCTTCCTTTCTCACTAAACTCATAGAGCAGACACATTTGGAGAAGAGACCAAAACGGGAAGAGTTGAGTGGGACCAAGGATGCAGGGACGACTATCTGACAAAACTTCCTGGCATGGGTCAGGTTGCCAGCGCTCCCCATCCTGAGTGCCATGTGATGGGTCCCAAGCACCTTGGAGAGCAGCTTGAAGTTCTGGAAGCATGTAGTGTTTGTGAGCAAGCTGAGCTTTTGGAGTTCTACCAAAGTGTATTAGATGTTCTGGTGACAGATACTAGAAAGTCGAGTGGGACTGAATGCTACCTGAAAAGTGTCAGTGCACCATTTGGTTGTTCTGTGAGCTTCCCTACAACTCAAACTCATGGTCATGTAACCAGGTGGAACACTGAGTCGAATCAGAAGTTAAAGATTGGCATCCATCCCAAAAAGTCTGAATGTTTCAACGTGTCCTACAGACTTAGGGTTCTGTGAATGTTATGCTGCAAGGAGAATTTTTAAAATGATGGAATCTAGAGCCAAGGATAATGGCCTCTTATCACCAACAGCCACTAGTAAACCCTGGCTTTGTGAATCATGCAGCACCTGGGATGATGCATGTGTACCATTGGTGGCAGCATGGTGCTTTAGAGTGAGGTTTGCTAAGGCGTTGTCACCTGAATAATAACAGCAGAAAGGCTAGCAAATTAAATCTTGATGAAAATCTTTCAGAGGTTTAATTTTAAAAAGACATTTACTGCCCTAGCCAGTTTGGCTCAGTGGATAGAGTATTGGTCTGTGGTCCCAAGGTTTGACTCTGGTCAAGGACACATGCCTCGGTTGCAGGCTCAGTGCCCAGTATGGGGTGTGCAAGGAGGCAGCTAATCAATGATTCTCTTTCATCATTGATGTTTCTATCTCTCTCTCCCTTCCCCTCTTCTTACTCTCTGAAATCAATAAATATATATATATATAATAAAAGACATTTACTGATATCACAAAAAATGAATTAATGATAATGTTAACAGTCTAATATAATCATAGAGGAATATGCAAATTAGCCAGGACGCCATAACATCACAACCGATCTACAAGCAGAGGAGAGCTACAGGAGGGTGGGCAGCGAGCTATGAGTGGCGGAGAGCTATCAGCAGCGGCGGGCAGGGTGGCCCGCTAAGGCAAGTGGCAGTGAGCTACTGGAGCATGGATTCATGCACAGAGCTACTAGCATATTGATAATATTAATAACTGGTACCTACATAGTGCTTACTAAGGGCCGGGCATTGTTCCAAGTCCTTTATTTATACTGATTTGTTAACTTCTTACAATCTTATGAGGTAGATGGCATTATTTTCTCTTCATAGATGGAAGCGACTAAGATTAGGCAATTTACCCACTAGTCATGCAGCTAGTAAATAATGGAGTTGGGATTTGAACTCAAGTATGACAGCCTGAGTGCTTGCTTGTAATCCTGACACGATGCTAAGTGGGGAGGACAGGTGGAAAGACAACACTTCTTTGCTCCAGCTAGTTACTTCCTTTTCAGTCTATGTTGCTAGCTATGGAATATCCTAGAAAGGTCATGGCATACATCAAGGACTTAAAGTCATTTCTCTAGAACAGGGGTGGGGAATCTTTCTACTGACAAAGGCTACTTGGATATTTATAATTATAATTCGAGGGCCATACAACATTATCTACTTAAAAATTAGCCTGCTATATTTGTCAAACATTTAATTAACTCACCCCTAATGCCTTGGCAGGGCCAGATCAAATGCTTTCGCAGGCTTTATATGCCCTAGGGCTGGATGTTCTCCACCTTGCTCTGGAATCACAAGAACATTCATAAATTCAAATAGGCTTCAACAAGGTTTTGAGATCTTCATATTGCAAGTCTCCAGAAATAGAAGTCATTTAAGAACACCAAAATCTTAGAGATCCATAATTCCTCATAATTATGGCAAAGGCTTCCTGTGAACACAAAGCTCACTATTTTTACTTTTCCTGGTAAAAAGTCTTGGGTGCTGAATCAATCAAGAGAGGCAGGAGTATGTTGCAGTATCCAAAACGTTCAAATCCCAGTGGCTTAAAACAATAAAGGTTTATTTTTCATGCATGATACATGCCCATAGGTCATGAGTATGTAGAGAGACTTGCATGTTACATGCCCATCACAGGTTGTCAAGGGGTCTCTGTACATAGCAATTATTCAGAGATCCAGGAGTCAAAACAATCACCATCTTAAAGTTGACAGTTGCTGTCTGGGGGAAAAGAATGCCCTGGAAGTTCTTGCTCCTACAATTAAAGGTTCCGCCTGGAAGTAGCACATGGTGCATAGAATAAAACTGGCTCTTGGCCCCACCTAGCCACTAGAAACCAGAAAGTGCAATCCCATGTATCCAAGGTGGGGAAATAAACAGTAGTTGGCAAACAGCATTAATGTGGGATTCAGTGTGAAAAACAATGAGGAAGAGGATTTCAGAAAGTGCTCGGTATACTACTCAGAATCTGCTGAGATCTTGGTAGCACAGAATAGGGATAAGTGCCAAGCATTATTGAATCTGATTTAAGTACATTAGATTAGAAATCTCTCAATTTATCTGGTTATTTTCCTGATTTCAGTGACTGTGCCACCCATTTTTCTCTGCGTCCCTCCTTCCCTCATCCCCCATTCACCTGCCAGGTTCCAAGATTGTAACAGTGATGCTGTTAAGTTGGCACAAGGCAAGGCTCAGGGCAGCTTTTGTTCATAGTGGTTTAAAGGGTGGGATGAAATCATGATTAGAAAAGGTGAAGAATCTAATCTAATAAAAGACAAACATGCAAATTGGTGTCACTCCACTACACCTAAGCCATGCCCACCAGCCAATCAGAATGACTATATGCAAATTAACCCAGCCAAGATGGTGGCCAGCAGCCACCGAGCTGGAGCAAGCAGGAGGCTTGGTTGCCCTGGCAATGGAGGAAACCAAGCTTCCCACCTGCCTAGGCCAGCTGTAGCCTCTGCTCAAGGCAACAAAGTTTCAATTATAGAAGATAAATAAACTCCAGATACCTGCTTCCAGAAAGCCTGGCTGGGAGATGGGTTGCTGGGGGCCTTGGCCAGCCTGCAAACAGCCATCATTCCCTCACACAGGATGATCACACCCACATGGGATGAGGGTCTCCACTGGGGGAGCTTGGCCAGCCTGCAAACAGCCATCAGCCCCTCACCCAGGCTGGCCAGGCACCCCAGCAGGGACCCCCACCCTGAAGGGGCTGTGGCCAGTCTGCAAACAGCCATCAGCACCTCACCCAGGCTGGCCAGGCACCCCAATGGGACCCCCACCCTGACCCGGGACACCCTTCAGAGCAAACCAGCCAGCCCCCATGCATGCACCAGGCCTCTATACTATATATTAAAAGGGTAATATGCAAATTGACCCTAACAACAGAATCACTGGGAATGACTGGTCACTATGACACATACTGATCACCAGGGGACAGACACTCAATGCAGGAGCTGCCCCTTGGTGATCAGTGCATGCAGCAGGAGACTCTCCTGCCTCCACAGCAGTGCTAAGGATGTCCAACTGAAGCTTAGGCCTGCTCCCTGCTGGCAAGTGGACATCCCCCAAGGGCTCCCAGGCTGCCAGAGGGATGTCTGACTGCTGATCCTCCAGGGAGCAGCCCTAAGCCAGCAGGTGGACATCCCCTAAAGGGTACCAGATTGTGAGAGGGCACAAGCTGGGCTTGGCAGAGGGACCCCGCCTGAGTGCACAAATTTTTGTACATTGAGCCTCTCATCTAATCTAATAAAAGAGAAACATGCAAATTGAGCCCACCTCTGCTACGCCCCCAAGCCACGCACACCAGCCCTCTGTCCTATATAATAAAATGGTAATATGCAAATTGACCCTAACAGCAGAACCACTGGGAATGACTGGTCACTATGACACACACTGACCACCAGGGAGCAGACAATCAATGCAGGAGCTGCCCCCTGGTAATCAGTGCTCTCCCACAGGAGGAGCTCTGCTCAGCCACAAGCCAGGCTGATGGCTGCCAGTACAGTGGTGGTGGTGGGAGCCTCTTTCACCTCCTTGGCAGTGCTAAATATGTCCGACTGTAACTTAGGCCTGTTCCCCGCTGACAAGTGGACATTCCCTGAGGGCCCCTGGGCTGCCAGAGGAATGTTTGACTGCCAACTTAGGCCCAGTCCCCTGGGGAGCGGGCCTAAGCCAGCAGGTGGACATCCCCCGAGGGTCCTAGACTGCGAGAGGGCACAGGCCGGGCTGAGGGCCCCCCCCCCAAGTGCGCAAATTTTTGTGCGCCGGACCTCTAGTAAGAATATATTTGTTAACATTTTATGTGCCATACATTGATTATGTGTTAACAAGAGAAGTCCTTGGGATTCCTTCCCTACCCCTCATTCAATAGAATCATTTAATTTTGCCTGTACTATTTTGCGTGTATGTGTAAAATGCAACTCTTCACCAACACGTTGACCTAGAGCAGAGGTGGTAAGAGACCAGTAACTACTTGTCAGTTTGACTGATTGTGGGGAAAAGACTGAACTGCAAACGTGACTGATCTTGGTATGTTCTCCATAAGACAAAAGAGGAAAGAGAATTGATTTTTGAGACTTGGGTTCAAATTTTAATAGCACCATTTATTTTATTGGTCTGTATCTTAGGCAGACCTGTTTCTTCATCCTCCACAAACTAAAAAACTCAGTGTCAAAAATGGCTCAATGAGTTTGTCTTTTTAAGCAGACATAAAATAAGAAAAGCATCAGACTTCCATGACCTTGTCTTTGATTCTGACCTATTAGGAACTGTAGTAGGGTTACTATAGCAATGAACCCATAAGAACTCTGCTTAGTTTTAATACACAGAGCCCAGGAGACACTTGTATGCATGAACTTGTCACCCCCACCCCTTCGAAGGGCCATAGTTAAAATACTTCAATGTACGGTTCACATTTAGGGGCCAATAAATAAATATAGATCACTAATAAAAAGACCTTTCAAGAAAAGATATGTCAGGGTGGGGGCTGCTATTGTCATGTTATTGAGTGTAAACAGCCTGATATTTTTAAAAAACTCTTTTTATTAATCCTGACCAAGGATATTTTTTCCATTCATTTTTAGAGAGAGTGGAAGGGAGAGGGAGAGACAGAGAAAAACATCGATGTGAAAGAGACACATTGATTGGTTGCCTCCTTCTTTCACCCCGACCAGGGCCGGGGATACAGCCTGCAACCAAGGTATGTATCCTTGACCAGAATTGAATCCACAACTCTTCAGTCTGTGGGCCAACCCTCTAACCACTGACCACCAGCTAGGGCTAAACATCCTTATTTTTAAGATTAAGACACCCAAATGCATCAAAAGCAGGAAGAGAAGAGAGTCCAATCAAAGTGATTCCTTTTATTCCTTTATTATTGAAGAAAAACATGCAGCAGTGCTGGGTGAATACACCCCCTGGATTCCCCACCCCCAAAAAATTGTATTTTATTTAAACAAAAGAAAACCATATTTTTTATTTTTCTGTTTTATTAGAGTAAAAAGTATGACAATAGAATCTGTCAATACAGAGACTCGTGACTCTGAGTAAATCAGCAAGAATCACCAAGAAAGATTCTTCCATTTTGCTGGAAATCCTAAATATTAAAACTGAAATTGTTAAGCCAAAATCAAGGTAAATCCACATTGAGTGGAGAGAAGAGCACCACATTTTTGAGAGCTAGAAAAGGAAGCAGAGGCATTTCTCACACGCTGAGTATTTCTGATTGAACTTTTTATGAGTGGCCTGCAGCCCCTGCTCATAGTGATTAAATGGCTGCCTGCCTAATCAACTCTCCATCAGTTGTTATCTGTGCTCTCACTTGTCAGCCACAGTGAATGGTGAATGGCTTCCTCTGGTTCCTTGTCAGGCCTTCAAAGTTCTGAGAAGGGTGGAAGAAGACTCCGACCTAAACAGAGGTTGATAAAATATCCTTATTGGTGATGAAGGGTCCCCACTGTGAATGTCCCCTGGAAACCACCCCCTGTGGGGGTGCTGGCTTGTGTGAGCACGATGGGAAAGCTTTTATTCCGTCCCACCTGATCCAGGAGCAGCTGTTGCCTGTGCTGAGGAGGCAGATCCAAGAAAGATGTGGGTAGGTTGGAAGCTATTTCTGCTCAACAGCAGTATCCTCTGCATGAGCACTCACAGCAGTTCTGGGTGTCAACAGGGAAAACCTGGGGTTAGTGCCAGTTCCATGACTCCCTATGAAGATGGTCCTTTGAGTGCTCCCAAAGGGTGGGAGGAGGTGAGCTCACTCTACTGACATCTTCCAGCCAGTCAGTATCTCACCTCTTTGGGGTCCAAGTAGACCCATGCTGCAGTGGTTGAGGTCCTTACAGGTTGAGTTATAAAAGGCTTCTATGTAGTTCCCAAAGGCAAGGACTACATATGAGGGTAGTTTCTCTCAGGGAAAGTGATGGTGGTGGTTTTAAAACATGGTCACTAGTTCTTGGACTCATCCCCTCTTGAGAGGCGGGGTCCATGTGCCCTCTCTGTGCCAAGGCAGGTTCTGTGACCGCGGTTTACCAATAGCCAACGGTGAAGTGATGCTATGTAACTTCTAAGGTAAGGTCATTAAATGTCATGCAGCTTCCACCTTGTTTGTGAAAACACTTATTCTTGGAGCTCCAAACCACCATGTAAAGAGTCTGACTGTCCTAGGACTGCCATGCTGGAGATGCCACATGGAGGCACCTCAAATGACAGTCGCCACTGAACAAACTCATCCTTACGCCTTTCCAAGCCAGGCCCCAGACCTGAGTGAAGAAGCTCCCGGGGGAGTGGGTCCTCAGACATTGTGGAGCAGCTGCGTCCTCTCCAGATTCCTGACCGACAGAATCCTTGAACATAATCAAGTGAGTGTTATTTTATACTACTAGGTTTTGGGGTAGATTGGCAGCAACACATAACCAGAACAGTGGCGTATGGTAAATATACCAACTTTGGAGTCAGTTATAGGTCAGTTAATGCCCACTTGGCTAACTCTGTGACCTTAGATAGGGTCTGATACAGCTTTAAAGAGGGGAGGTATCACCTGTATTTCAGGTTGATGTGAGGGTTAAATGAGGTAATATTGTGTGTTACTCCATGTGTAAACAAGGCCTGTAATATCTTAGGCATTTGCAAGAAAGTCTGAGTTTCCTTTTTCTTTCCTGCTCTCTTCCCCGGGAGGAAGAAAAGAGTAACCTGGCTCTGTCTTTGTTGGAAATGTGCATATAGTTACAAATTGTGATCCCGAGTGGGTCGCTCTGCATCAAGGCTGCCAGGTCACTTGTCCCAGGGCCCTGCCTGCCTCCTGCCGCTCCTTTACACAGGGGCTGCTCCTTTAGGGCTAGCCCAGGGTCCGGCTCAAAACAATTGCTCAATAAGTGTTGTCAAAGAAATGTTTTCAAAAAATGTCTACAAGCAGAAAACTGAACCTGTATGTATGGCAGTGGGTAATGGGTGTACAAAAATTATTTCTCTAAGAGTTAAGTTTGATTTTTAAATGTCAACTATTAACAAGACTCAGACTTTGGCACTCAACTGCCAGAGGTCAAATCTTGGCTCTATTTACTGACTTAGGCAAGTTGCATAACCTCTCTGTGCCTACATTTCTCCATCTACCAAAGGGGAGAAGAATAATGTTTGCTGTGATGAGTGAACACTGTGCATAAAGCACCTGTAACCATAAAGTGCCTGGCCCACGGCAACCCTGTGTGACACTGTATTGTTGTTGCTCCAAGTATGGTCTTTGGGACCAGGAACATCCACATCACCTGTGAACTTATGAGAAACGCAGGGGTCTCAGGCCCAAACCCAGACTGGTCAAATCAGAATCTGCATTTTAACAAGACCCACAGATGATTCATATGCTTATTTGAACGTGAGAAATACTCTCAATAGGCCTTAGCTAATGCAATGATGTGGTATTGGCCTAGCTTTTGGAAAATCATCTTCCTAAAATTTTTCTGCAGTTCCAACCTGCAGGGCAAAATGATATGGCCTTGGGGATTATCCAAATGAAGAACAATGTCTAGTAGCATCATCTCTTCTTCCCCTCCCACTATACACCATCCTTCAGTATTTTCTCTTTTCTCACTTGCAGGCTAATGCACACTTGGTGGGTGGCCCCTGGTTTACTCCTGGGCCTGATCACTCTCTGTGGTTCAAGTGTGGTTTATTGTCCAGTGCTCATTCCAGGTAAAGGGGAATCTACAGTATCCCATTCACAGAAATTTTCTGTGCATTTGTCAGAGACATCTTCCTTTGTTATACCTATAAGCGCATCTGTAATTTTATCTCAAGCTAGGAATCCATTAAAAATGTATTCCTTTGTACAAAGCTCCAGACAGCTTCACAGTTAACACCTTTGCCACTCTTATGCAAAAATAACCATCGTGGCCTATTTGTGAATCGGTTCTTTCAGTAATATGTACCTCTCTAACTGCATGCATATCACTGGGGAGACAGTTATTCAAATTATTTTTGGAATGAAGATAATCCTTATAAAATTACTGTAACCTGACTTCTCATTAAAATTTCATTAATGCTTTACATGAGTGTGTTAAATCAGACAGTTTTAAAAGTATATTACTCTACTGGAGGCCAGGCGCATGAATTCATGCATGGGTGGAGTCCAGCTGGCCTGCCTGGTAAAGGTTGATCGGGGCTGGGCTAGCCAGGGGAGGGGTCGCTGGCAGTTAGCCAGCTGGTTTCATCCCCGATCGTTCTGGTCATTTTGCTATTCCAGTCCCTTGGCTTTTATATGTATAATCTAGAGGCCCAGTGCACAAAATTCATGCACGGGGGTGTGTGTGTCCCTCAGCCCAGCCTGAACCCTCTCCAATCTGGGACCCCTCGAGGGATGTCTGTCTGCTCGTTTAGGCCTGATCCCAGTGGGATCCCTCTCACAATCCAGGACTGCTGGCTCCCAACTGCTCACCTGTCTGCCTCCCTGGTTGCCCCTAACCACTTCTGCCTGCCTGCCTGATCACCCCTAACTGCCCTCCCCTGCTGTCCTTGTCCCTCTCAACTGCCCTCCCCTGCAAGCCTGGTCCCCCCCTCAACTGCCCTTCCCTGCAGGCCTGGTTGTCCCTAACTGACCTCCCCTGCAGGCCTGGTCTCCCCAGCTGCCCTCCACTGCTGGCCTGATTGCCCACAACTGCACTCCCCTGCTGGCCATCTTATGTCCACATGAGGGTGGCCATCTTTGACCACATGGGGGCGGCCATCTTGTGTGTTGCAGTGATGGTCAATTTGCATATCACCTCTTTATTATATAGGATTACATTTCCATTAATATTGCCCACTATTTTAATAGTCCAGAATTATATGAATACCTTTACATTTTGTATTTTAATACAATGTAGAGTAACTGAACTAAAGCAAACATCCTGATGGGTCTTTCGCACACCTGTCCCATTCCCACAGCTCACTGACTCTACACTTTGGCAATAAAAGCAGAAGGTCCTTGGAAATGATTCTGGGAAAACATCAGTTAGGAAATTGGCAGATTCCTGGGGCCTTGTGTTGACATGTGACTGGGAAGGGCCCGCTAAGGCTGTGAATGCAGCTTCTGCCTTGGCTTGGTGGTGATGGCTGGGCTTCTCTGGGTGCGGCAGGCAGGCTATGGCCACCGCACAGCTCTTTGGACCTTTGACCAGGTTTAAAGCCAGGGAGGCATCGTCCACTCCTGTGTGAAGGCACTCTAACCCCTCCCTACCCCACTGACCCCCCCATATCTCCTCTGCCTCACACAGTCACAGCTTCCTAAGATGCCAGATGTGAAAGGGTTTGGAACAAGAAGGAAGATATGACCACCTCCCCAAGGCACCTGTGTTCATGCTGCCTCCTTCTCCTGTTGTGGTTTAATGTGCAGTTGTGGGGAAGAAAGCTGCATGTCTTTATGTCCCCAAAGGGAGTCATTCACATTTTCAAAGCCTCCACCCCAACCCACAGGAGTCCAAAGGTTTTCTGGACCAAATGCTCTCTCTCAGCACAGATATTATTATTTTAACATAATGAAAAAATACAGTAACATAAAGGGCTTATAATAGCCCCCATCATTCATCCTTTCAAGCCACGCAAGAGTATTTAGTAAACAAATAGAGCAATCAGGGAGCGCAGGGCAGGCTGCTCCATTACTCGGGTTATTAGGGAGTCGGAATGGGCAATGTTGACTTTCTTATTTTAGTTTTCCAATTAGTGGGAGGGAATGGCACAGCCCAGCTTGGGGTCTCTAGGGAGATGCCTGAAATTTTACATGCAGCTTAAAGGGACAGAAGGAGTTATCAAGGCTGAGATGTGTGTTAATCTTCCCTTTCCACCAAGGGGTTAGGTGGAGAGTTGTCGATCTGCAATTTCAACCAGACGAGCTGCTGGAATGTTTATCACGGCCTCTGAATGATGCCCATGCATCCCTCCATTTCTGATTGCCTGGGCTTTCTGGAATTGGCAGCTGGGTGGCCGCGGTTTCCCACTCTTGAGTCCAACGAACCTTTCCTCTTGTCCTGGCTCTGTGACATCCTGCCCCTCAGCCACAAGTGTGATTGAGGACACCATACTTAGCTGGACACCTCCGTGCTCCAGCCAGCCTGGCTGCTCCCCCTACTCCCATCTCTGCCCTTGGCCTTCCCTCAAATGTTCTCCTTACCCTCCTCTTTGGCCACCACACTTGACTGTCTCTCCCACCTCTGGGGAAACCTTCTGCATGTGTCTTCTTCTTCCTCTCAGGGCTCTAGTAATCTGTAAATAGGCCCTTTCTCCTTAAAAAAAATAGTATGCAAAGATATGATTATAAAGCAATTTATTTTAGAAAATGTTAATAATACAGTATTTATAATAATAAAAGTATAATATGCTAATTAGACCAGACAGCTGAACGACCTTCTGGATGTCCTTCCAGATGAAGCTGTTGTGGTGGGGGCCGAGGCAGAGAGGTTAGGGGTGATCAGGCATGCAGGCATGTGAGCGGTTAGGAGCCAGTGGTCCCAGATTGCAAGAGGGATGTCCAACTGCCCAGCTGAGGGACCCCTCCCCCGACCCCATGCCTAATCTTGCTACACTGAAGGGCATTCCTTTTCAGCTCTTTGGCAATGGTTTTCATATATGCATATTCAGTTACTTTCTGAAAGTACTGTGAGCTTCTTCTTATGTCATTAATTTTTCTACAGCATCGTTTTAAATAGCAGAGTAGTAGTTTATTATGTGAGTAACTTGTTATTGTATTAAAACCAATTCCCTATTTTTGGCCATTTAAGTATTTTTAAGATTTCTCTCATATAAGCTACCCAATGATGAATGTGTTTATACATATCTGTTATTATTGCCTTAAGATAAATTCCTAAAAGCGGATTTGCTGAGTTAAAGCGCATGCCTTTTTTAAAGGGCTTTGACCAATGTTGACATTTTATCCTCTGGAAATATTGTTCCAACTGCCTTTGGTCCAGCAGGCAACTGTATTTTTCTGACTGCTCCCTAGTTTCATTAGGTAAACCTGTACATTCCTGAAGGGTGGAAACCATACCTCCCTTTGTGTCCCTACACTAAATATTGGGGACTAGTCTCTTGACCATACCATACCCAGCCAATCAAGCCGGGACCAGGTTAAGAATTTATTCTTAGAGTTATGCAAAGTGCAGAGTCACATCTGGTCTTTATTTACAATTCTAATATTTTTTCTTAATGGATTTTTTGCATCAGTTTTGATTTTTAAAAGATATTGCATTAAGCCCTGGCCAGGATGGCTCCGATAGTTGGAGCGTCATCCCGTACACCAAAAGGTGGCGGATTTGATTCCCAGCCAGGGCACATACTCAAGTTTCAGGTTCAATCCCCGTTTGAGTTATGTGTGGGAGTCAACCAATCCATGTTTCTTTCTCTCTTGCTCTATCTCTCTTTCCCCTTCCTCTCTCTAAAATCAATACAAAATATATATCGTATTAAAATATTACCTTATTTATCTTGATTACTTACTTTTTGGCAGCCCCTGAAGTGAATGTCTCACTCGCCTTACTCTCTCCCTGGCCCTATGCCAGCTTGCAAAGCTTCTCTAATCCACAGCTACCTGCAGTGCAGGGCCTGGTTCTGTGGTCCTAAATGAGCTGACCAGCTGCAGAGCAGCCAGTGTGCTTATCTGGTGCTCTTTCTTTCCGCAGTGAATGTGTCTTATTCCTGTAGATGCATGTGATGAAAATGACAGCTCTGAGGTTGGTGTCAGCCTTGGCCCAATGTGTTGCTTTTCTATGGTGTGTCTGATGCTTCAGGAGAGGGAACGACTGATTTAGAATAAGAGAATGGGGGCCACTTTCTGAGTTCTGGGCTTTCTGTAAGCAAAAGTTTATTTCTGGCCAGGAGATATAGTAACACCCCAGTGATCCTCCCTTAATCCTCCTCCTTGCTAAATCCCATGGGTATTCCGCTTCATGGTTTCCATAATTAATTGGCAATAATTATGATGATCATAATAGACACTTATTGGGGAGAGTGAGAGGGTGGAAAGAGATCAACTAATGAACTTGTATGCATATATGCATAACCCAGGAACACAGACAATAGGATGGTGAAAGCTTGGGGTTGGGGGCAAGGGCATCCTGGGGGAGGTCAATGGGGGAAAAGGGAGATATAAGTAATACTTTCAACAATAGAGATTTTAAAAAGTTAAAAAGAAAATTAGACATTTATCAAGCACTTACTGTATGCTCAAGAGAACACAGCCAGCAGAAGAAGGAGTCCTTGTTTAAACTCAAGTCACCTGGCCATGGAGAAGTGTTTACAAATCATGGTCTGGGCTTAGCCCTACTTCGTTCAAAATCTAATTTGGTAATTTCCAAGATGGGTAACTTTGAACAAATTACTTTAGCCTCCCTAAATGAGCCTCAGTTTCCTCAGCCATAAAATGGGAATAACATGAGTGCCCATTTTGTAGGTAGTGCTTTGCAGATAAAATACCAAGCCCAGTGCTTTGCTTATAACAGGTAATGATTCAATGTCAGGATGTCAGAGGCAGTAGTGATCCTCTCTTCCCACCCCCCCCCCCGCCCCCTCACTTTTTTCCTCTGGGCTTATGGTTCTACTTAATAGTGACTCCTCTTCCCAGCACCCACAAGCCAGTGTGGTCATCTTAATTCCAACCCTTTAAAGATTCATAGGCTTAATTAACGGGGGGAAGAGGCTTTAGAAATCATCTCACTCTTTACTCCACAATGTGTGGTTTGAGGCACAAGAGACAGTCATTACTGGGGACTAGTCAGAAATGCAGAACTGGAAACTCTACACAGCCTTGTGGAATTGGAACCTGCATTTTTATGAGGGATCCTCAGATGATTCTTGACTACCCTAAAGTTTGGGAAGCATTGATTTAATCTAATTCTCAACTCTGTCTCTCCAGCCCCAGTTCCCCACCTCTCCTACCTCTTCTATTGCATCCCTATCCTCTTGGAGTGTTCACAGCCGGCACTCTAACCCTAACTTTCTCCTTTCTCTTTGGTGTCCCCTTCCCCGATGAGACAGAGGAATAGGAAAACTTGATGCCACATTCTTGAAAAGACTCTCACCCCCTAATCTAGGTTCTCAAGATGCTCCCGCCTTGCCTCACATTCTAGACATCTACAGTTGGCCAGGTTTGGCTCTGACTGACATAGGAATATTTGTGTGGAGCCATGTCAAGCTTGGGTGGAACCATGGTTACCAATGTCTGCAATGACTGTAGTGTTCCCAAACCTGCATGAGAGGGAACACTTCCCTGGTGGGCCCCAGAGAAGATTGTTATCAACATAGGTGGGTCTGGGGTTAGGCATGGAGAGGGAACACAGGTGAACCAAAGAGCTAGGATAGTTGAGTTACAATAGAATTGCACCAATGTCACACGAGCCAATGCACAAATATACCAACAGGAACCCAGGATACCTTAAGAAAGGCTAAGAGGTGAATCATGTGGAATTACCTTTCCAGAATTTATAGAAGCCAAGTTGCTCTTTGCTCTCTTTCTTTGTACTTAACCTTTTGCACACTAACCTTCAAATTCAGCTTGATCAAAAGCAGCAAGTGTTAATGGGGCTCTTACTGATAACATTGTAATAAAGCTAGTTATTAACAACTAGAAAGGAGCAAAGGAAAGACCAAATATGATAGGCATGCCAGTGAAGTCTGGATGAAATAGAAGGTACTTGTCTGTCAATCACACCTGGAAATAGGTAATTGGCCAGAGTAGGCATGGCCACTGCAAGCACAGAAAGAATCCAGATTCTTAATCATATAAACAAAAGAGTTAGCTCTCTTGGTTCAGACTCTTGCTTGCTTGCACTTTACTCCTGGCTTGTGGGGCTCTCACGCTTCTGCATTCACCCATATGGCCCACAGCCATGTGGACTCCACATACCATGGACTAATCTATACTAATAAAAGAGTAATATACTAATTAGATCAGACATCTTCTGAACATCCTTCTGGACATCCTTCCAGAGAAAGCTATGGCAGCAGGGGCTGAGCCAGAGGCGGTTAGGGCTGACCAGGCTGGCAGGGGAGAAGAGTTAGGGGCGACCAGGAGGGCAGGCAGAGTGATTAGAGGTGATCAGGCTGGCAGGCAGGTGAAGGGTTAGGAGCAATTGGTCCTGGATTGCAAGAGGGATGTCCGATTGCTGGTTTAGGCCTGATCCCACAGGCATATCTGCAATAATAAAAGGGTAATATGCTAATTAAACTGGACATCTTCTGAACATCCTTCCAGACATCCTTCCAGACAAAGCCATGGTGGCAGGGGTCAAGGTGGTTAGGGATGACAAGGCTGGCAGGAGAGGGCAGTTAGGGGTGACCAGGTAG
This sequence comes from Murina feae, assembly GCA_004026665.1. NCBI lineage: Eukaryota > Metazoa > Chordata > Mammalia > Chiroptera > Vespertilionidae > Murina > Murina feae. Next base: position 17,972 of record PVJC01014626.1, read on the forward strand.
GCAGGCAGGTGAGTGGTTAGGAGCCAGCCATCCCAGATTGTGAGAGGAATGTCTGACTTCAGGTTTAGACTCGATCCCTGTGGGCTTGGGCCTAAACTGGCAGTTGGTCCCAGATTGGTGAGGGTGTAGGCTGGGCTGAAGGACACCCCCCTTCTCTACCATGCATGACTTTCATGTACTGGGCCTCTAGTAGACTATAACTAGCTTAATGCTAAACAAGACCCAGCTCCACCATGGAATGGAAACTCTGGAGACTGGCTTTACTTTTAGCCCTACTGATTCCCCAGCTGCACACATCCCAGGACTGGATTAAGGGAAACGAGATTTTATAAAAACAGGGATGTAATTCCATGAAAATAAAGCTTTCTACCACATTTCATTCTCCTGTGAGGCCTTCAGAAATGCTTATTCCAGCAGTGCCTCAAGAACCCCACTTCCACTAACAATGGAGAAAGGCAATCCACGTATTTCTCTGACAACACTACTACTGATATATTCTGGGCTGTGTGCAGGGTTGAAAAGAGATGATTCTTGACTTTCTGTTTACAAATAGAGACAGACATTTGTGAATAACTGGAATCAAAGAGGATCTGAGATGGAGCTGATATAGACACAGAAATCACATAGTCTAGCACCTAGGAAGGTGGCAGACATCCTAGCTGTTGACCCAGCGGCCATAGGTCTTGCTTCTTCCAGGCTAAAATGACTCTAGTTTGTTAAGTACTAAATGATCATGGGATTGAAAGGAATTGGATTTTATGTAACTGTGACTACCTAAACAGAATAATGAAGAAAAAGAAGGATTTTTCACAAACATCACTATTAGAAGTAATCATATTCCTATTTCATCTGTTTATGAAAAATTTATCTCCTTCTATTGTAATATGAGACTCTTTTTTAAATGTTTTTATTAATTTCAGAAAGAGGAAGAGAGATAGAAATATTAATGATGAGAGAGAATCTTGCTGAGCAAGACACTTGACAAGAGAGATTCTGCTTGCCTTGTTTGGGGATGTTTCCTAACACTTTGGGAATGATGTCGGGCATGTGGTAAACATTCACATGAAATATGCAGATCCACCCAGTCAGGCAACTCATTTCAATTCAACAAATAGTTATTGGTTTTCTTTGTGTGCCATACCCTGTGTTGGGCCCTGAGGACACTATGGAGAACAGACACAGATCCAGGAAGACAGACACAAAACAAGGCACCACAGGTGTGATGAGTGTTACGGGATGTAAGGAGCTCATAGTGAAGAGAAGAGATTAAAGGAGCATGAGCCTATGTCAGATTAGAGGTGTCAAGCCTGGCCGGTGTGATTCAATGGTTGCGTGTCGACCCAAGAACCAGGAGATCATGATTTGATTCCTTGTCGGGGCGCATGCCTGTGTTGTGGGCTTGATCCCCAATAGGGGGGATGCAAGAGTCAGCCGATCAATGATTCTCTGAGGCATGTGGAGGACTGGGATTTATCCAGATAAACATAGTTAAATGAGTTGGAGGGAGAGCATTTCAGACAGAAGCAATAGCATGAAGACCTGGAAGACAGAAGGCACCACACAAGTCCTAGGATCTGAAAGTTGCAGGAGAGCAGAGTGTGAGGGGAAGATGGGTGAAATGAGGATGATGGAGGAAGCAGGATCAAAGTGACCCGAGCTGACAGAAGCAGAAAGGAAAGTAGGCTGCAGAGTGTACAGGGAAGGACAAATACCAGGGTTAGGTGACCTAGAGGCCCACAAAAGGTCAAATGGCAGTACTTCATGCTAAACACTGACATGCTTGTGCATCATCATTAGACTTGACTGGAAGGGGCATTTTTCCCAGAGATGCCTCTGACATGAAGCCCATAAGTGAATGAGTAGAGTGGATCCTACTCTTAGCCAGAAGAAGATTGGCAGTAGAGTCACCCTAACTCAAACAGTTCCAGTGGAAGGGACCTCTGGGTCAGAAATGGTGATAGTGGAGAGATTGCTATAAAACAGCTTTGGAAGTCAAGTTGGAATTACAATATGGCCTTTTAAAAAATGTCACATTTATTCCTCATTGTTTTTTTGATGTATGCTTTAATCTCAATTAAAATAGCAGGAGTGAAATGTCTGAGGCCTTTCCTGGGGTAACTCTAAGCTCTTAATTTAGTACCATTAATAGGGCCATAGAGACTTCCCTTTCCTCAGTCTCTCACCCAACTGGTCTCTCTCCAGAATAATTTTAAGTTCTAGCAGGATTTGCTATTTCAATTCAACTCAATAGCATGTTTTAAATTACAATTGTCATAATATTATATTAGTTTCAGGTGTACAACATAGTGATCAAACATTTATATATAACTTACGAAGTACCGATCACCCCTGTAAGTCTAGAAACCACCTGACACCATCAGCAAACATTTCTTGAGGACACATTATGTCAAAGTGTTAGGTACTGAGGAGGGTACAAAGACCATGGGGCAGTCTTGGCTCAGGGGCCACATACATTTGGGGAGAGGCATGTAAATAACTAAATAATGACAGAAGGAGGGTGAACTAACTGCTCTAATGGGACTTCAAGAAAAGTGGGGACCTGGAGCCGAAAAGGTTTTGCAGAAGGGTGACCCATGTACTGAAGCTCAGAGCCTGATAGGAGGGAAAGGGAAAGGGAAAGCAGAAGGAACAGCATAAGCAAAGGTCTAGAGAAGTAAACACACCCCAGTGACTGAGGCATAGCGTGTGTGCTGGAACACATGGAGGACACATTTGAAAGGGAACAGGAGGGACCTTATTGTGATGGCTTTACATGCCACACTCAAGAGTTAGAATTACCTCTCAAGTCAATTGGCTGCCACTGAAAACTTGGAAGGAGGAGAGTGACATCACATGGTCTGATCCGTGCGGCACAATGATCATCTTTCTTACGGTGCAAAGAGAGGTTTGAAAGGCAAGAGGTTGGAGATACCAGGAATGGGACAGGGGATGGATGATAATTTCAGTATCTAGGTCAGAATTTGAAAAGCATTAGGCCTGTAAAAGAAAGTTAAATGCAAGCTGTAAGAGAAGGAGCAGTATTTATCAACTCTATCTGAAATGAAGTTCATAAATAATATAACCAACTTACCCTCATAGTTTTAGAAATTATAATACACTAAGTATAATATAAAGAAGAAACATCAAGAAAGTAATTAGAATAAAATAACATGCATTTCACTATGAAGTAATCAAATATTTTTACTCATACTATGATCATTGTGAAGGTGACAACTGCAAATACAACCTACTATAGTAGGGAACATTTTTAATTTGAATACCTTGAGTGATACTGTCAGTGTGATGTGATTTTTCTGAAATCTGGGACAAGACTTGGAGAACCAGTGATATAGGGGAAGACTCAAGAAGATGCCAAGGTTGACTGGAAAAGCTAGTGGGATTAAGATGCCTTTGGTGTGAGGCCCCTCCCCCCCCCCCCCCCCCCCCCCCCCCCCCCCCCCCCCCCCCCCCCCCCCCGCCCCAGCATTCCAATGCATATGTTCGCTAGCCCCAATCCCACTTTTTGCTTGTGTCATAGCTAGTCTTGCAGAATCTGTTTATTGGCAGGGGCCATAAAAAGCCCCCAAGAAGATGAACTGCTGACACCAGCTATCCTGGGTGGTTGGTTATAATCTCCCTCCCCCCCTTACCACTGTCAGAGGGACTGCAAAACCTGCAAAAAAGTTGGGAAGCTTGGTCCATATTTGGGAAGACAAAGAAACCAAGAAGATAAATGGGAGAGACCCTCTGCATCTGGTGCTCAGGCTTTGTAAAAATGACTCCTATGAGTCACCGCACTAGTTGCATCTGCAATAAAGGGTTTTTCCTGAATCTTCCGAGTACCTGTTGTGTGTTTTCTGGTTGCCTGGTAAACTCTGCAACACTGAGATTTCTAGTCCAGGTGACTGAGAGGAGAATGCTGTCTTACCAAAGGCAGAGAACTCAAAAAGCATGGAAGGTTTTGTGGGATGTCCCCCTTGCAAGTAGAGGATGCAGGTCATTGTTGGCTTTGGGTAAACTGAGTTTGAGGTGCTTGGTGGACCTCTCTGTATAGTGTTCAGAAATTTCCTGAAAACCCATGACTGTGCACAGTATCAAATGTGGTAGTGTTGCAGAAGACCAAAGAAAACCAACGACGCTTTAAAAGAAATGGAGGGACACTGTTTAATTATGTCAGCGGACTCAGGGAATAGCTTTCCCAATCTGAGTGCGGAAACATGCAGGGGGCTTTCTTTTTATATCTCCCTGTGGTCTTTGTCCTGCAAATATGGATTATGCTTCCAGTCCTTTTTGCGGGCCTTGCAAAGAAGGCCCCATGTATTGGGGGGTAACCAGGCCATATCTGATGGTTTGGCCTGGGGCCAGCATTAGTAACCCTCCCTCCAGGGCAGTGAACTGTTCACAGTTTTATGGCCTCTGTAACAGTTTCTGCAAGACCAGTTTCTGGGAAGGAAGTAATGACTTAATTATAGGTCATCAAGAATGCACACTGAGCTTGCTGGCTTGTATTCCAATTGCTAGCCCCCCAAATATCAGGGTTGCTTTAGAATTAGCCCTTTTTAGCCTTCTCAGTAAAGAGTTTGACTAAAATAAAGAGTGAGAAGAGGCCACTGAAGTTGGCAATATATGACCTGAGAGGGCCGAGGTAGTAGAGTTGTGAGGGACGAAGTAGAATCCAGAAGAGAAAGACATTAGAAGTGAATGAAGCAGGAGCAGCAGATTTTAAGCGGCCAGGTTGTTGCAGGGAGTGGGAAATAAGTGTGGCTACAGAGAGAGTGTGTGTGTGTAGAGGTAGATGGGGAGATAGAGCTAGGGATAGTGAATGACAATTCATTTGGCATGAGTTCTATTTTAGAACTTAGAGAATGAGACCTTAGCCAGGATATTACAAAATTTGTTGAGTTAATAAAAAAAAAATTAATATTTTTTTCCGTGAGGACTTTAAAAAGTGTCTAGCCCAGTGTTCCTGATACACATCATTGATACTTTATTGTTACCATTGAATCTAGGCATTGGTTGGCCTCCAGCAAAAAAAAGTAACCTACTTAAAAGATATATTGGCAATTTAATTATTGTTTTCCAATGATGAGGCCAAAAGATCAGAGTCAGAGGAGGCTCCTGTTGGGCTAAGGCTACTCAAGGAGTCAGTGGGCAGATTGCAGACAGTCCTTCATTTGGACTTGGACAAAAATAAATAAAATGTGATTTTTTTTAAAGGGTCATCTGCATGGCACCAGGTTAGAAACCCATGCAGTGTTGAGTCATGATATTAAAATACTTAGAGGCTGATATTCAGAGCTCACTCAAAGGCACCACAGACCCTGAGCCCCTCCCTCTGAACCTGCTATAGAAAAATTTATCTAATTCTATTTTACATCTCTGACCTGCTGGGCTTATTACCTTGATTTTCTCCCATTCACCCAATTGTTCAGTACAACTGAATCAAAATGACATTTTGATAATAAACTCCAGGATGGGGCCAGTTTTCAAATTTGGTATCTTTTTCCCTAATCTGGTTTTCATTGATTCTGAGAGTTGTTGGAACAGCGGTGGCTCTTTTACAATTCCCAGGCGGGGACTGAAAACACTCTCTTTGTACAGAGATGGCTTAGATTTCCCCACAGCTTCCTCTCCTGCAACAGCTCAGGAAGCATAAATGGGTTGGGGGATGGGGCGTGCGTGGAATGGATACATTTTGTAATTTCAAAGCAACCAAACAAAATAGATCCTTCAGAATGGTTTTATTTCTGTGGTGACATGGTCGTGGGCACCCAATCTCCTCCTTTTCCTTAACCTGAGTCTGTAGACTTTTGAATTACCTCATCACTAGCAGAAAATAGGATTTCTCACCTACAGATGGTGAAGAGAGAAGAGTCTAGCCTGAACATTAGGTAGAAATTACTTGTCAAGTTTGATCAATTCAGAGAAAATCCAAATCCCCTTTGAAAAGGCACCGTTGATATGTGAAGATTAGTGGGGATGTCCTTACAGATCCATTGTTTGGCTAAATTGTCTGCATATGCAGCGTGTAGGCTAAATGAATGATACATTTGCATCTAAATGGTCCATAAATAATTTGATTCTGCTGCAGACAGGGTAATCAGCAAGCCCCCTCCCCACTGTTGGACTGGTGAGATGTGTGTGATTGCAGACTCCTTTCCTATCGCTTTGACTGCTATTATTTGACAAGGCACTGGGGAAAGAGTGCATGGATCTATTAATGAGAACCAGTCCCGTTATAGGCTGAGATTTGAGTGAGTTGGCAGAGAAATCTTTCAAAATGTGCAGCTTTGGCCTCCAGCTCTCTAGGCAAACATTTAAAACAAAGAAATTAGAAATCAGAGTTGCTGCCACCATAGCGAGTGGGCTTTGCAGGTTGGGGACAGTGTGAGGCCTTAATTACCATCTGCTTGCTGCTTTTCATGAGAGCGAGTGTTAAGTGTCTACGCCTTCCATCCAGCACCCAGTATTTATAGCTCACATGTGGACTGGGCCCGTGATCTACGTTTGAGTTGATACTCTGAGGACTTTAGCTACTGAGTGGGCACACCTCGGTATTAGGATCACAGTGATCTTCACCTCCATGTCCAAGCTGATGAGTTCCAGCTCTTAATTTGGAAGGCAGGGAGCTTAGTGATGGCATGAATAGTTTCCAGTTTCCATTTGCAGTTATGCCATGCTCGTTATGTCAAAACTGTGACTTTTTATGGCCTCCTTTCATGAGATTTGTGATGTTCCATTATTTTAAAGGGTCCAAGGGAATGGTAGACCTTGATTTAAGAAAGCTCAATCTATTAAATCCAGCTTCATCTGAAAGAAATATAGAAGGACTATTACTCACTTTGCGAAAGGGTTCACAATAGAATTCTTAAAGTAATAAGCAGTGTAAGTGGCACTCAGAATGTGACTTAGTTCTTTTTTGCAGGAATGGATCTATTGCAGTCTACTTAAAGGGTTTTGTTCCTTCTTCAGAATATTCACTGCTTATTTCCCAGCCCGTGCCAGTGAAAGGGCAGTGCAAGACTACAAACCGGCCAATAGGGATGCAGAGGAAATGACCCAAGTCTAACTGCATCCTGCCCCCTGTGCAACCAAACCCTGGCCCTTCCCTCGACCAATCAACAGGGGCCACACACATTACCCCACGCACTACTTCTGGCTCTATACATCCTTTATTTTCCTGAAACTCGTGCTTCTTCCCTGCACTCTCGCTGCGTCTGTAAGCATGTGTGGGACGAAGCCCGAGTTAACTAGACTAAAGGTTCTCATGTTTTTTGCAATGGTCTTGGGGCTCCCTAAGTGGTCTTTGGGGAGCACGACATCTGGGCGTAACACCCGCATGGGCACAACCCAGAACTCAGATGATAACCCTAGTGCTGCCTGCATCAAATCCCCAGTTTTGATCTTGGGACTCTAAACCTCTCATTCTTTACTATGACAGGTAGCATAACTTGACTTGCTTAGCTCTGGCTCGATCCCCTTTCAGTTTGCCTTCCTGGGCGAAGAGCCTGAAAACTAAGATTATAGTTTCATTTTCTCTGGTGTTTTGGACTTATCATGTGATTTAGAGGTTTGATCTTCTGGCAAGCATGGTGACTGTGTGTGTGGGGGGGGTTGGGGGGGTGGGGACAGGGATGGAATACTATTCCTTCTACCCTTCTGAGTTCTTAGCCAAGAACCCTGTAATAAAAGACCGATTAACAAGAGAAAAACAAACAGAAGCTTATTAACCTATACCTTAGGCGTGCATGGGAAATGCCCAGGAAAAATGAGTAACTCTAAGATGGCTTAGAATTTAGGATTAAATAAAACAGGACAAGGAATATAGGCCTCCTAGTGTTACCGGGGAGACAATGAGATCTAAGTTCTTATTGAAGCTAAGATTTCAATCAAGACACAAAGTGTAGCAAAGTAAGAAAGAATTTATTGGCCACAGAAAAAATATACTTAGGACAGTAAAACAAGGAAGGGCATGGAAGAAGTAACAGGAGAGCCTCGGTTGGGCTGCTTTGGCTCACTGGGAAGTCAGAGAAAAGGGGACTTTGGAGACAGGGTCCAGGGGTTAGCCTAGAATAAGCTGCTGCTACCCATTGCTCCCCTGGTTGCAAGTCTCGTGGGGTCCCTTCAAGGGAGGGAGAAGGGGAAGGAGAGGGGGAAGGAAGAGTGCTCGCTGAGTCCTTCATCCTGAGCATATCTATGTCTCTGTCTTTTTAAAAATATATTTTATTGATTTTTTACAGAGAGGAAGAGAGAGAGATGGAGAGTTAGAAACATCGATGAGAGAGAAACATTGATCAGCTGCCTCCTGCACACCTCCTACTGGGAATGTGCCCGCAACCAAGGTACATGCCCTTAACCGGAATTGAACCTAGGACCTTTCAGTCCGCAGGCCGACACTGTATCCACTGAGCCAAACCGGTTAGGGCATATCTATGTCTCTTATAGGTGGAAATCTTAGGGGAGGTCTGAGGGGAGAAGGGGGTCTGAACAGAACATTCATTAGCTTTCTAGGTGTGCTTTTTCAGGGTTATGGTCTCCACTGATTGGTCAGCTCCAGGGCAGAGGGTCATCAATCAATGCAGCTGGTCCTGAGGCAGCCACAACATCACTTGTCTGGTTTTGCTGCTTTTCAGGGCCTGGAGTTGAAATACAACTGAGGCCTAGATGTTAAATTTAGGGAGGAAAAAGTTAGGGGCATGACCAGTGATATGCTAGGGGAGGATAGGTTACCTGGGAGATGAGATTTTTTTTCCCCCAGTTTTGCCCCTTGCTAGGCATCTAGGTCTTTTTGCCCTGGTGAGTGTCTGTACCTGGCCCATTGTCCTTGCTTTGCTCATGTCTAACTGCCTGTAACACTAGAAGAGAGTAAATGATTTTAAGGAAAGGTGAATGGGTCCTTAGAAGAATAGATGGGAGGTAGTATAGTTTGTGACAAATTTTGTCTGAGTGTTGTGTCAACTTGTAGTCTCCTCTCCCATGATGAGTCAATCTTCTCTGGTTGATGAAATTGCCGGGGAAGGGGTCTATAACAGTTGAGTTCTTTCTGGAAGGTCAGTTTTAGGCAGATAAGGGGAGTTCAGAGAAAACTTCTCTCTGCATTTGTTGATTTTTAAGTGCCTACCATTCAACATAATCAATATACCAAAGGGGCATATTTTGGGATGGCGTGCCCTGCTACCCTTCCCTCTTCTGAGGCAGCTGGGGCAGAGTTTCTGACCCTAGTATGTGGTCCCTAGTGTCAAGGTACTGAGCAGCAGACGGCAGCAACAGTGGCATTTCTGCTACAAGCGTTCTGTGCTGTAGCTGGGTGTTGTCCCTGGCTGCTCTGTCCCTGGCTGTGGGACTCTGTGGCCCTCCTATGATCTTCCTAATTTATTTTTTTGCTTCAACTAACTAAAGTACCGTATTTTCCGGCATATAAGACAACTGGGCGTATAAGACGACCCCAACTTTTGAGAAGATTTTCCTGGGTTAAAAAAGTCCAGACAGAGACCGTATGCGGCACAAAAAGGAGCCGAGTAGAGACACTTGTGCTCTCCATCCGGCTCCATTGAAATGAATGGAGTGCGGCCGTTATTGAGCTCCCCCCACCGTCTGCAGCGACTGCAGATTTTCCAGTCCGGCTCAGAAGTTTCGGCACCTGCCCTATAAGATGACACCCAGCTTATAAAAGGACCCCCGACTTTTGAGAAGATTTTCCTGGGTTAAAAAGTCGTCTTATACGCAGGAAAATATGGTAGATTTTATTGTCCACAACTAAAAGTCTTAACTGGAATACCCCTTCCCCTGTGTCCTGTGGGGTTCACCCTCAAGGCTGCTGCTTACAGCTGTGCAGACTGCACTGCACAGCTACAGAGGGCACCACCCACACAGGCTGAATACTCTTCCTTACCGATTGTTGTCCTCCAAAGGCTGCTTTCTGTCCTTAAGCTCTGCTGCTTCCACTGCCTTAGTTCAGGCCTCACTCCACAGTTTATGCCGTAGTCACCCAGGTATGAAAAGAGAATTTTCTACAAAGATCAGAAGACCTTCTCCAAGAAATTAAAACACATCTAGGCTATACTTTCTTCTGTCTAGACATTTAGAAAAAAATTTCCAGGGGCTAGATGTTATAATCATGTGTTCTATTTTCTATATTTGATGATGCTTTGACAACTTGAGGTCTTGAGGAACTCTGCCCCTTCCAAGCTTGGCTAGTTAGTTCCTAGAGATTGCAAACAACTTGCTGTGAGAATGATATGCAAACCAGCCAATCCTGAATTCACATCCCAAACCTCCTCCTTTTATAGGCCCCTGAAGTCCAGAACACCATCCCTTGCCCTGAATCACCACAGGGCCCTGTGTGGGACAAATTAGAGACCATCCTTGTGGCCCAGCACCCACTGAAATGATTCCAGTACTCAATATGAAACCTGCTCAGCTGCTTACCCCATCTGCCTCACCCATTCCTTCCCATGAAAAACCCACAATAAAAGCTTTTCCCACTGATGTTTCCCCTTACTCCCTTTCCCTCCTGACCACACAGCTTATCTTCCCTTCTCTGGGAATTGTAAGTAATAAACTTTTCTTTCAAAAAGGTCTCTTGACCTGATTAGATCAAATCCTGGGTACATCTAAAAAAATGAGAAAGAAGATATTTGAGCAGCACCGTGTAGTGTCACATTCCAAAATCTTTTTTCTCCAATGATGAACTGGATTTCCCAAGACAGAACTCTTGTATTTTGACTGCCTTCTGCTTCAGGGAAGTTACTTACAGAATTCTCCATCTATGCACGCCCCCTCAGTATTATAATGAAGCCTTAATCATGACATTATAGACAGGTCACTGACTCTCACACTCAAAGTCCCCTTCATCATTGGTTCAGAGAACATAGCTAACATGAGTAAGACTTTCTGTGGCCTTCTAGAATCGCTACCTCTTCTAGAAATTTGGAGGTGAATTAAGATTTGGATTAAGATTCTAGCAGGACTTTAACTTCATTCTTCTATTTGGGATAAAGCCCAAATTGCCTGTATAGCTTATTGTTACTCTACCGAGTTCCTAAACAATTATGGAATTTCAGAATTATAAAGAGCCCTGGGAATTACATAATTTGGATATTTCCTTTTATTTTTTTTCTTGTTCCCTGCTTCTTCATCTAATTCTCTTCCCCTTGAATGAATCGCTTCTACCATTTCTGACATTTGATCATCTCATTGCATCTGTGTGAATGTTAATTGTTGTGAGTTTTAGTGCAGAAATTGACAAAATATAGCCTGTAGTACAAATCCAGTCTGCTGCCTGTTTTTGTAAATAAAGTTTTATTGAGACACAGTCACAGTCATTTATTTAGGTATTGTCTATGGGTGTTTTCAAACTACAGTAGCAGAATTAAATAGTTGCAATAGAGGGCATATGGTCTGCAAAGCCCAAATATTTATTATTTACTAATTAATATTTATATATAGAAACTGGCGATTTCTATTTTAGCAGATAAAATGGGCTGGTAGTCTTGGATATTATTTACAAGTTCTTCAGGAACAATCTCAGGTTTTTTCTCTATGAAGCATTCTTCTTATTTCATCATCACCCAAGGATATGTTTTTTTGATTTTAGAGAGGAAAGGGTGGGAGGGAAGGAAGAGGAGGAGGAGGAGGAGGAGGAGGAGGAGGAGGAGGAGGAGGAGGAAGAGAGAGAGAGAGAGAGAGAGAGAGAGAGAGAGAGAGAGAGAGAAAGAGAAAGAGAGAGAAACATCAATGTCAGAGAAAAACATTGTTCATTTGCCTCGCGTATGTGCCCTGCCTGAAGATCAAACCTGCAACCTAGGTATGTGCCCTGCCCCAGAATCGAGCCTGTCACCTTTCTGTGTACAGGACAATGCTCCAAGCAACTGAGCCCCCTGGACAGGGCTATGAAGTATTCTTTAATTCATATATCAGCTGACATCAAGTTCTTCATCAAACCATGTCACTTAATCATTTTGTTAACTCTGTATTATGTAAGACTGTATTATATAACTCGGTATTACATAAACTTTAATCCTGATGCTGTTACGATTGTCTTTGGTAGACAATTGCTCATGGTCCTCTCATGTGTCTACACATATAAGCATGAACAACCCAATTTGCTTCTGAACTATCTTTTCAGGAATGTTAATATAAGCATGGAGACTGTGACTCTTTTTAGAGCAAATTTATTTACATTTCTGGATAGTAAAGATAGATTGGCTTACAGTCCAGGGTTAAAATAACTCTAAACACTCCCTCTCCCTAGAGAAGAGGGTAAGCAACCCCATATAAGATCAGTCTCCTAATCTCCTTCAAGGCAGCACCTACTTTGTGCACAAGCAATGCCTCGCCCTCATTATATCATCCTATTAGATTCGGGGCTCAGGGAACCTGCACCAAAATGTTCTTATTGCTGTAAATACTAAGCTAAGTACACTTAGGCTCATTGTTTTCTTACTGGCCAAGTCCAACTTCAGCTGCTGGGCTGCTGCATGGGAACTGCTGAATGCTTGATATTTTCTTGATGCCTATGTAAGTACATTTGTTTTGTCTCATTGAGTTCACTGAGAAATTCCTGAGAAAGGGACCTGATCTCCTCTCCACTTTGTGTTCTTCAACAACCCCATGTGACTGCATTTGAACATGCAATAAAACTTGGTTACTCAAGATAAAGGCACCCATACATCCTTCCTGAAGCATTCTTCTCAGTGGTACACAGAGACTTGTGACTGTTTCTAAATTGCCTGACTACCTTCTGCCTAAGAGCCTCTGAGACTCTGGGATCTAAAGCCATTCTGGTCTTGTTTTAAAGCAGAGGCAAGTTCCAGCCAAACATTGTCCACCCATAAAACAGGCCCAGCATGGGTGTGGCTGTGGGGCCTCAGGGACATGATCCCACCAGCCCTGTGACCAGAGGGAATTGGACATATTCTTGGTTCTCCAGGTTGGGGGCCAAGTTAGAAAGGGGGAACCCTCCCTCCTGAGTGCAGTGGCAATCAACCTGCACCCATAATAACATGAATGCACTTTGCTCTGGCCAGAGTGGTTTAGTTGGTTGGGGTGTGGTCCCATACACCAGAAGGTGGCAGGTTCAATTCCGGCTCAGGGCATATACCCAGGTAGTGGGTTAGATCCCCATTCTGGGGCATGAGGAAGGCAACCTGTCAATGTCTCTCTCTCTCTTTCCTTCTCTCCCCCATCCTCTCTTTAAAACATCTAGGTTTGCCAGATTTAGCAAATACAGGACACCCAGTTTCATCTGAATTTCAGGTAAACAAGAAACACTTTTGTAGTATGACTATGTCCAAATTTTTCACAAGATACCTGTTTGCTAGAATTTTTTTGTTGCTGTTGTTTATTTGAAATTCCAGTTGAACTGGATGCCCAGTATTGTGTTAAGTAGACCCGTTCTCTGCTGTCTCCCCTCCAGGGCTCATGCCCCAGCAGAGTGTGACCCCCAGGGTGTGGCCCCCTCTAAACCAGCCCAGCAGAAATGGCTTTTCTGATTCGTCTTTTCTACAGTATCTTTAGTCAGGGCAGAGTTGGATATTTAAGAACTCGAGACAGACTTTCAGGAGACCTTCTTTGAGTTTTGCTGATGGGCCTAGACCTTTTGTCATGGTTTGCAGGAAGCAGGACAACGAGATAGGTGGTGAGCTCACCTTTCAAATTATCTGAAAGCATTTTGATGCATTGGGGTGCTTAATGTGCTGTTTATTTGTGTTTTATTTTCAAATCTGCAATTCCCAGAATTGTATGTCAAGTGAGATATAAAAATCAAGAAATGTCTACCCCCTGTGTGTTCATGAAACTGGAAGTGGAACCCAGGAAGAGGCAGAGAGAATAGAAAATGCAATGACCTTCTAGCTGGGTGGTAATCTGTGCTCCAACTGTGATCCTCATCAGCTGCTTTTCCCACCTGCCCCTTGCAGAGGGTGTGCAGAGTATATCTTTTCCTCCAGGCTTATAAGAAACTAGTTTAGTGATTTCCTTCTCTCTCACCCAGTAGGCAAGGCTTACATGGGGCTTAGCTCTGAGCTGCTGGGGAAAGCTGCCTGATAATTCACAGGCCCCACTGAGGGCCCTGAAACATGCCGCCTGCTCAGCCATTCTGGGGAGATTTGCAGGGAAATAAATGCCTCCCTGGGGATTTGGTAGGTAACTACCTGTCGGGGCTGGGAGCAGAGATTGAAATATGAATTATCATCCCCACATGGCAAGGATTTGCAGGATGAGCCCCTTCTGTACTCACAGGGAAGATTCATGCAGTCTCTTCAGCTGCACCAGGCTGCAGGCTTGTCACTGTGACACTTAGCAGTGGGGAGCATTCCACAGGGGCCTCCATCTGCCATCCCTGGTCCTGGGTGGTATTTGCTGAGCTCCAGCATTCTGCCCACCACTGCCCTCCATCCCCAAACGACGAGGAAGAGTTCTCTCTACTGCTTGGTTGTAAGAAACTCCTGTTCAACTCACCTCTGCTATCCTTTTGGAACTCCATTTCCTGCTCCATCAGAACATGACTGTGGCCACTTCCCTCACCTCCTTTCCCGCCTTCCTCCCTTTTGCAGGAGGATTAGCTCTCTTCTTCAGGTGACTTTATCTTCTCCTTTTTATCCCCGTGATTCCTTTTCTCACCAGTGTGTTCAGCTCTGGAGCTGAGAATCTAATGGTCAGCCAAACACCCACAGCAGAATCCCAGGGGGAGAGTGTTAAAAATCAGAATCCCGATTCTACCCCAGATCTCCTGAATCAGTATCTCTGGTTCTGGAGCTCAGAAATCAAGTTCTCCAGATAATTCTTAAATGTACCAGCATCTGGGAACTGAAACTCTAGGTTTCAGAGTGGAGCCTGGACTTGGCTGCCCTCCCCTGCTGAACTTCGGGAGGTCAGTTTCTCCCTTCCGCCTGTGGAGTCTCTCTCTAGCACTGGCAACCTCACTGTACATCTTTGTGGGTATTTTGAAGGGAAGGGCAAATATCTGAGACATTCTGAGGTTCAGAATTGTCCCCAAAGAGAACATGGCCTGAAAACTAACCTGGCTCATGAATATTCATGCTGGCCATTCGGTCAGTTCTGATCACTCAGATCAATTCAAGGCATTTTCTATAAGCCTTTGTGAGAGCAGGAAACAGGCTAGGGGATAAGAAGGTAGGGAAGAAGATAGAGGTTAAAAGGAATTGACAGGCAATAGGATTAGAACTCTTGCTCAATTCTGATCTTGCCAGTAAGTAACAGTAGCCTGAAATTAAAGAATTAAACCATGAAGGCTCCCTTGACAACTGATCTGATAGGCCTAGAAGTAAATTTCAGAGACACTGTCATCTGGAAGAGACAGGGGACAGCTGAGATAAGGGGCACAGGGAGGAAGGGGGGCTGGGAGTGATGGCCTGTTTCTTTCTTTGCAATCCAGTGGTTCGCACCATATGCTGAAATTGTATTGGGAGCAAATTAGTTGCTAGGGCTTTGATTCACCTCCAGTAGCACTTTCTTTCCTACATCCAATTATGACTTTAAAATGGAAGCAAAGGGAAAAGGGGAGAGAGATAATGAAACATAAGTCAAATGTGGCAGCTGGCAAATCTCTGATAATTGTACTTTCCCTTGTAGCATTTCATTTCTATTCTCTCATATTGCACAGTAGCCTAAGGGGAGGGAAAAAAAGCAACAAGAACATAGAGCCACTCTGAAGGGTTCAAGGAAACAATATCAAATGCAATTTAATGACATTTGTCATGGGAGACAGGGTAGAGATAAAGCAGTGTTCTCAGTTTGCTTCTTCTTGTCTTTAACATCATAAGAGAGTCTAGAAAATTAAATATACATCAATTTAGGTTAAGTAAAATGATTCTTGATTACCTTTCTCTTCCTTGTCTCAATAACTTAAAAAAAAAGGTTGAAAAAGGGAGAGGAGTATTTATAGACTAGCACACAAGGCAAAATATTTCCACACAACATTGAAAAAGACAAACTCTAACCCATATAGGCAACCCACATGATAACCTGCTTTGAGGGGGGGAAAAATCAATGCTTATCTGCAACAGGTCCCGTGGGCCCCTTTTCATTGTTTGTCTTGACTGGCTGTTCTCCAGTTGAACACAATGGAGAACTCAATTCATGAAGGAAATTTTTTGAGCAGATAATCCGAAGGTTTAACAATCCACTAGGTGACTCTGCTCTTTCTCTTGATGCTATTTATAGCTGAACTTTAATCAGAGCATAATACTTTGATGTCTAGTCCACAGTCCCTTCCCGTTCCACCAGAAATTGGATCTAAGAGGAAGCTTCAACAAACCTCACCTCACACAGAGATTGATTATTAAAGACAATCTTCTTTGTGTAGCCTGACCTTCATTTCTGCAACAACCATTTATGTAGGGTCAGCTGCAGGGGCAGAAATGTCCTTCTCTCCACACCTTCTGAAAAAATTGCTCTCAGAGGTGCCTAAAGTTCAAATACTGGTAACTCACTTCTTGCAGTTAAGTGCTGCCTTCTCCCCAGGGCTGCTTTTAAAATGCAAACACTCCTTGGTGCATCATTAAGGCAAGCACCTGAATGGGACGGAATGAGGCAACCAGTTCTCAGGGCTCTGGGAGTCAAAGAATGAGGAGCCTGGAGTGGGTGATCAGATACATGAGGGTTCCCACACCTCAAATGTTCTTCCATCACCCCCTCTCCCCCACTTCCAAGTTGACCAGTTCTTCAAGCTGAGATGCCTCTAAAAGCAAATCCGTCTGTCTGCTTCCCCAGACATCCCAGGATCAAGACCCAGTTGACCCTCAGGCCCACAGTCCACTAAGGATGTGGGAACATTGCTGACTATTTGGGGTCAGACTTCCTATTGAAGGAACACCAAGTT
Organism: Murina feae; assembly: GCA_004026665.1. NCBI lineage: Eukaryota > Metazoa > Chordata > Mammalia > Chiroptera > Vespertilionidae > Murina > Murina feae. The sequence goes on from PVJC01014626.1 coordinate 34,815, forward strand.
TGCGGTTGATTTACTGGGTTCTAGTCGTGGTCACAACCACTTGATATGCGACTTTGGAAAGGTCATTTAATGCCTCTGAACCTTTATTTGTTTAGTATACTGAGGATACTAATGCGGATTAACCTGAGACTCAAATGAGGGAGCCCTTTATGATTGTAAAGCTCAACACCATGTGCTTTGTTGGTGCCAATCTCTGTCCCTATTCTTGGAGCCAATCCTGTCTCTGTTCATTGTTTTCAGTTGGCTCCTTTTGCTTCCATTCTCCACAGGTGGATATGGAGAGAAGGCTTTCCTGACAGCACCATAGGTGGACAAAAATAACGCATTTCTACCCTTTATGCTAAAAGTTACTAGTAATCAAAAATATCGGTTCCTAGCTAGGATCACTTATTCCTAATACAGTCTTGTGAGCAATAGCAATAATGTGAGGTTATTCTCAGTTTGGCTCAGGTAACTTGGCACAACAAGAAGGCAGAGGTAATGTTTGCAGGAGTCCTAAGGCTCCACGAACACTAATTATGCTCTTATTGAGGTTTTGCTTGTTTATTTATCTGGGCACCTGTGATGCTACACAAATGCTATGAAAGCAGTTGAGTAGCAGAAACTGGGGAGGAACTGTGGCTTTCAGAGGGAGCAGACTTGCAGTCAAGGAGGTCTTGGGTTCCAGGCGAGGGCCTGGGGAGACAGCAAGGAGCCAGGTGAGCCAGTCTCTCCAGTGCTGATCAACTGGCCCCAGTTTGCTTCCATTCTTGACCATCTGTATGGTCTGAGGGGGACAGCTAGTGCCCTGGTAGGATGTTCTGACTATGCTAGGAGAAAGGAGGTTATAATCTGGTGCTTATCTCAATGAGTGACACAGTATTTATTGGTCCCCTTACAGCTCTAAAAGAGGGAAACCTCAGCCCCAGAGTCCTAGAAATCACTGTGTGACTAGAGGGGACTTTGTTATTAAATCTTCCATTGACTGGCACCACCCTTCAGGTGCCTGCAGAGGTGGCTAGAGGATTACCTGGTCATTAAGGGAAGGACGCTGAGTTTCAGGGCTGATTATTTTTGGTGGGGAAAAGATTGCTGGTGGCCAGCCAGGGCAAGCTGCCTGAACCTAAGTACTCACTTGGAGGCCTGCCAGGATCCAGCCAAGGGACTGGGGTGAGAGAGTGAAGCAGAAAGCAGCATTGGTTGGCGAAAGGCCCGCTCGGTTCTGATGAGCATTGTTTGGGGTTTGGGCCATGCTTCCTCAGGACTGGAGAGTGGCCAAGGGGAGAACACAAATGACAAAAAGAAGGGAGGAGAGCCCTACAGGGAAAGAGTGCAGATATTCCACCTGGAACAGAAGGGACCAAGTTGCTATTTTCTTCAAATATATGAGAGATTTCG
>PVJC01014627.1:0-36178 GCA_004026665.1 Murina feae
GTCCAGTGGGGCTGGCGGGAGGTGGGTTTCTACGGTATTGGTACCATTGCTGCTTCATCTTTTTGGATCACAAATAAACAGTACACTGAAAACTAGAGTTTGGAAATAAATTTTCAATATATGTTGTCCTCAGCTCAAATATTTCTTTAATGTATTGACTAAAGTGTCTACCCAGAAAAAGAAGTTGTACAAACCTTTATTTTTCAAAAGTAATCCAATAGACTCTTACACATCAGAGTCACCACCATTTACACCAGAATTGAGATTGAGGCCCAGAGAGGGAAACCATTTGTCCCAAGTCCTTCAGATGGTTAGTAGCTAGTTAGTGGTGGAGCCCAGGCTAAAGCCCAGTTCTATCCATCTATTGCTCTTTCTACTGATGGTGTCGGCAGGCTTCTAGCCAAGTGCTACCCCAGGCATCTGGCAGAGCTGCCTGGAGTGCTGTGTGGTGAGCAATTTGAGAATGATGCTGTGGCTGATTATTGATGTCTGCCAAGGGCACGTGATGGGAACGAGACCACAGTGTACCATTCCGCCTTATCTGTCCTTGTGATAAGAATGAAGCATCAAGAAAAGCAGAAACTGCAGTTAGTGATGACTTTAAAAATTAGACTTCTGATACATTCATTTAAGTCAGCAACCATTTTTGAGGTCTAATACATGCTATCAGTGCTGGGAACACACAGCCTGGCTCTTACTAAGCTTACAGTCTTGGGCAAAAGCTGGGTTCAGTAAGGAACGTCACCAGCGTGTAACAGAATGGGGAAAATGTGAAATGTAGTCTAACAGTAGACTTAAGCTCTGCAATGCTTATGTCTAAATAAACTATTTTTAAGTGAACTTAAAATTAAAACTAATACCATTTTAGTTACTAAACTGGCAAGGGGATTTCAGACCTATAAAAGCATTAAAATAATAATACCTGTATTTTTACTCAATTAAAAAAATAAGGCAGACAAGTATAAACAGAATTTGTTTTCAGTATTTCATAATTTCCTCATCTCTTTACATCTAATTCCAAACCTGAATATCCTCCTAGCTCAGGCATATTCCTGGAGCACTTGGTTTTCCTTTTGAAAAATAAAGGTCTGCACAAATGGCACAGACTCGTTTTTCAAGTACAGGAAGCCAGTTTGCCGGCTTGTGCTTAACTGGGGTCAAGCTGGCTGATGAAAAATCTAAGAATTGACTGAGGCAGGCCAGCCACATTTATGGAGTGCCATATGGAGTCATGCATGTCCAGATCTCCAAAAGGCCAGCCTACCAGGGGCAAATGTATAATTCCATTTGTTGCCTGGTCCTTGTCATATTTTGTTGTTTTTTTTTCAAAAATTGGTCTTTGTGGCCCCTGTTTATTTCTGTCCTCAATGCCACAGCCTAGTCTCCTGCAGCATGTCATTTCCCGGTGATTCTCGTGGCTCCTTGTTGAATCATTTATATGTGTGTGTTAGGCCACACAGTCTTTGAGCACAGTTATGCACAGTGTCAGCCAGGCCAGAGAATGTTGGGATTACAGCCCACTCTCTCAAACATGTTCTGTTCTCTTGTGCTTTCTCTCTATCAGCTGGGACCCTCTCCTCTTCCCTCTCTCCAGGTTGCAGGGCCCATGTGCATAGCAGCTGACACACACTGCTGTATCATCTAGGCAGCACGGCATCTGAGAAGGCACCGCCAGTAGTGACTATGTGGATGGGCTGCCTAGTGGAACTGGGTCTTATGTGAGAAAGAACAGAGAACTAGGAGTTTGGAGGCGAGGCACCGAGTTGTGCCTTTGTCACTAACTAGCACTGAGTCTGTCTTTGCCTCTGTCTCTGCATCTGCAGAGTAAGGAACTGGACCACTCTCTCTCTCCTATAACTTGTGCTGTAAGTGCACTGGGGACCATGCCTACCCCTGACAGTAAAGTGCATAACTTAGATAGCTGTGTAGAGTGAAAAACATTCTGGGAAACCATGTTGTTGGTTTGATCTCATAAGATGCTCATTTTGCAAACTGTGTTTGTCCCATAGTACAAGGGCCCCAGTTGGGAATGAGATGAAGAACAAGGCATTTAGCCAGTCCTGGAGAACCAGAGTGGACTTGTTATGGGGAAGGTACCTTGATGTCCACCCAGGTGGGCTGAGAGACAGTTGCCTTAATGAGTGGGAGGTCTAAGTCAATGATCCGCATTGGAAACAGCACTAAAGAGTGGACAGGATGAGCTTTTATAGAAAACACCAGCATCTCTGCCACCTCCAAAGGTGAAGTGATGACTACAACCAAGACTAGTTTGCCCAACAAGGCTGTCATTTAAATTTGAAGGAGAAATGAAGAGCTTTCCAGACAAGAAGCTGCTAAAGGAGTTCATTATCACCAAACCAGTATTATAAGAATTGTTAAAGGGCCTTCTAAAGAAGGGGAAGAAGAAACAGAGGAACATAATTAAAAGAATTAAATGGCAATAAATATGTATCTATCAATAATCACTTTAAATGTAAATTCCTTAAATGCTCCAATTAAAAAGACATAGGATAGCTGAATAGATAAGAAAATAAGACTGATGTATATGCTGTCTACAAGAGAGGCACCTCAGAACAAAAGATATGTAGAGACTAAAAGTAAAGAGAAGGAAAATTATATTTCATGCAAATAGGGGGAAAAAGCTGGGGTAGCAATACTTACGTTTGATGAAATAGACTTTAAAACATAGGCTATAATAAGGGATAAAGAAGGGCAATATACTGGTAAAGGGAACAATCCAAAACATTTATGCACCCAGTACAGGAGCACTTAAATATGTAAAGCAAATCTTGATGGACATAAAGGGAAAGATTGACAGTAATACAATTACAGTAGAGGAATTTCACACCCCACTGCTATCAATGGATAGATCTTCCAGAAAAACTAAATAAGGAAACAGTGGTCTTAAATGGTACACTAGATCAGAAAGCAGCAGACTATACATTCTTTTCAACTGTGCATAGAATATTTTCTAGAATAGACCACGTTAGGATACAAAACAAGTCTCAGTAAATTTAAGAAGATTAAAGTCATGTCAAACATCTTCTCTGACCATAATAGTATGAAACTATAAATCACAAGAAGAAAAACAACTACTGAAAAACACAAAAAGATATGGAGGGTAAATAACATGTTTCTAAACAATGAACAGATTAACAATGAGATCAAAGATGAAATCAAGAGATACCTTGAAACAAATGAAAATGAGGACACAATAACCTAAAAACTGTGGGACACAGCTAAAGTAGTCCTAAGTGCTCTCTCATCTCAGAAGCCTGCTGTACCCTGTGTTTCCCCCTTGCAGTCTGTGGGCATTCTCTTTGTCAGTATTTTTGTGAAACACGATTTTTTAGTGATTATATAACTTCCCCTTGCATGTGTGTGTCCCAACACCTAACCACACTCTTGTTTGTCTCCTGTTCATGAGCCAAGTATCCAGGTGCTGTTATAGGGATGCTGGATGCTCTACTGAGGACAAATTCCCAAAAAAGTTGCTGGATCAGCACAGGTTTTGAAGGCTTTGGATACTTGCTCCCTGTTTTCTGGCCCAAGAGGATGTAATTTGAACTTTTGGCTTCTTAGGAGGCAAGTGCCCATGTGGGGCAGAGTGCACTCTTAAGTGAAGCACAGGCCCTGATTAGAAAGTCAGACTTTCCACTCACTGGCTCAGATCTCTTGAACTGCTGGCTCAACTGTCTGCTTCTCTGTTGGCCCCCTGCAAAAAGGAGATGCACCATTTAATTCAGGGGTGGTGGTAAGCATCAAAGGAGAGAGACTGACTCCTGGGACCTGAGACCTGCTTCACTCTCTTCCCTCTGAATTAAAGGAGCCAGGGTGCTGAGAAGGTCCTGTCACAAGGCCTGGGATTTTCCTGCATAAAAGATTTTCTGTTGCAGTTTGTAAATTGTATTATGATAGGAATACACTCAGGTGATATTGGCCCTTTAGAGTGGTTCTCCCAAGGGCAAAGAAAGGAAATTCTTGAACATTTTTCTGAAAAGTGAGCAGAGATCTAAGAGGTACAGACTGTCCGTGGAGAGCATGCTGGCGGTGGCCGAGGGGCAGGGAGCAGGCGGCGTGAGTGACTGGGTCCAGGCTGCAGCGCTCCTGCTGTCCCTGCTTCTCGGTGCACCTCTCTGTCCCTGGGCCCTCAGCGGCGTGGCCCAGATGCACTGCAGCCCTGAGGCGTTTGTGTCCGTCTGAAGATTGGTGTCTCGTTGGGTCACAGGGTTCCCAGTGCAGGTACTGTCCTGGATGCCGGGCTGCCAGAGAACACTGGCCAGGCTCCCAAGAGGGCATGGCACAGGCCTGGAGCAGGACAGGCCATAGCAAGGGGCAGGGCAGGCTGCAAGCTCAGTGCAGTTGACTGAGGTGGCCTCCAGCAGTAGGTGCTATGGACCTTGCTGGCTCTGGCCTGCTCAGGCCTCTGGGGAGACAGTGCTGCTGGCTGGCACCACTCCTCACTGACATCAGCCTGGGGCCTTCCCTGCCCCTTCCATAGCTTATTCTGCCACGTGGGCCCTGAACTGCCCCACCAGAATAGCGGAGGTTGCCCCACCTGGGGTTGCCCCTCTCCTGGGAGAAGGCTGAGTGGTTAGCAGCCGACTCCTCCCACCTCCAAGTGGCAATATATTGGCTATGCTTTATTTGATTTATACACTATTTGATTAGAACTCTGTACAGATGCATTTTGGAACACAGAAGAACAAGGTAGGCCTTCTGTAGAGCCATCCTCAAAGTCCGCCTGTTTGCCTGCCTAATCCTTGGTTTCAGCAATGCAGAACATATCTGCCACCCAGAGCCGCTGTCGGCCCTCCCGGCGATGCCTGGAAGCTGCCCGTGTCCCGGTTCTCACTCTTAGACTCGGGAAAAACTCGGGTCAGGTGGGGTGCAGTGGTGCTCACAGGAGTCTGCTCTTTTGAAGGGGCAGCTGCAGGGAGTCAGAGAGGACATTACCAGGGAGAGCCAAGGGCCTGGCCACGCCAGCTGGTGGTTTCTGTCCAGGGGTAGGGCCTGTGCACCTGCGGTGTGGTCTCAGGCAGGGTCACTGCACAGCGAGCAGGGTGATCAGGTGCCCGGCTGAAAAGAGCAATTGGAGGGTCCTGGTCAGAATAGAGTGGTGGTGTTATGTCATCTTAGGAATAGGTTTTGCAACATGGCTTCCTACTGCAGAGCTGCCAGTCACGTGTGGAGCATCCCAGGCAAATGAAGCCATAAGGACTTTCTTTGTGGAGTTGTTTTTGGTATAAATGCATAAAAAGGGTGTTTATTATCTCAACGAACTTAGGACATTAGCCATAAACCAGCCCAGTGGACTTCCCTGGGACCCTGCTCTGCTGCCTCGTGTCACACGTGTGTGCAGCCAACCGTGCAGGCACAGTTCTCACTCCGAGATTCACAGTCTCCAAGTTGGATCCCATCTTGGCATGGTGTCCCAGCATTACAATCTTTTTATGTTAAATTCTCCCAAGGACTATGCAAATACAACTTCTAAGTTAAACTCACAAAGTTTGAAGTTCTTACGCTTACCTGTTTCTGAAATGATGGTTCTGTAAGTCTCTGATTGATTTTTTTCACTCTGTGACCTGAAAATGTCTAAAGTAATGTTTTTCAAATCTCACATGAAACCGTTCCCTCCTGGCTGAGGGAGAGCAGGGTACTCCGTGGCAAGCTGATGTGCATTGCAGTCTGGCACAGTTTCATTGAGCCCCATCCATGGAGACCTAGTTACCTGTGGGAACTCAAGTTCTCATGTGCACATGTATGTGTTTATGTGCTGCATCCGGCAGCTGTCTGCATCCCTTGCTAAGGAACTTACCAATTTGCCCATTCACAGACCCCAACTACCCTGGAAATCAGCTGTTTATCTTACATCACATACTATTATGTGCTTGTAAATCCTCCCATTATCTTGTTGATGACTGGGTTCGTTTGAATGAAGCTCTGTTGTTTCTTTGCAGAAAAGCATCCTAGTGAGTTGTGGCCCAGTGCCTTGCTCCTCTGGCTGTCCTCACTGCCCCTGCCTGGCCCTTGGCCAAAGGGAAGCATAAGGATGAGAACAAGGCATCTGCCAGGGACCTCCCCTGCATCTGTATCGCTTTGTTCCCAAGGGCCATTGGACTTTAGCTCTGCGTGGTTGCAGGGTAGGTAATGTCTGAAGGGGGGCAGTGGATAAAGAAAAGCTCAGGCGAAGGAAATGTGACATAGTTTAGTGAAGTCATGGATTTGGAAGGAGACAGCGGAGTGCTAGGTGGCCTTGGGGACTGTGATTGCATAGTTGATGCCGTCTCATTTTATTAGGAGGGGATTCTTTTGTCTAGCAAGTGTTGTAAGTGCCTGTGGCTCATTTGTTCACTTACTCATCCATTCATTCAACAATATTCATTGAGCTACTCTTGAGTGGCAGTACCACGCTGATCCATGTTCCCTGACCTCAATAAGTTTCCAAGTTTTATATACTTAGCCAGATAGGGGATGCTGCACTCTCCAGTCCATGCCTTGTGTTAGTTTTTCATAAGATAAAAAACGTAAGATAAAAACAGGGCATTAGGAAATGTCACCACTGACCACCCACTAGCTTCCTTTACTCTCCCCTCTTGCACAGAGCACTGGGACTCAGCATCTGAGTTGCTGGTTTCAGCCCTTTGCTTATGACACTTCTTTGCTTTCTTTTCTCCATTTGTCCAGTAGATCTATCCCTTTCTCCTTCTCGTCTTTTCTGACAGCTAGACAGAGGTTGTGCGCACACACAAGTAGGTGCCTGCATCAAAGGGCAGGAGGTCCTCTGGCACCTTCAAGGAGAAATGGTTGGCGTGATGAGGTCCAGTCTCAACACCCCCCACTGTGAGTCAGGTGTGGAGGTCAAGTCCTCTGCTCTCGAGGAAATAATGCCTATCATGATGCACTCAGCTGGCACAGCTTCTGAACAGGGAATTCTCACAGGAACTTGGTGAGCATTACACATTCGATCGGCCTCAGTAACATGAAACTTACTTTCCTAAAAAAGGTACAGACAGAACTTGGTGTGACTCACTAGAGAGCAACAGTTAAGTCACTGCTTATTTTCATTTTTTCCAAGAAAAGGAAAAATTAAATGTATAGGAAATGCAAGCAGCCTCAAATCTATAAAGGGGAACTGGATCAACGTCATGCAAACTTTGAGATGATTAAAACTGGTAACTTCTGTAAACAGAATGTGCTGGGGTTCTCACAGTGCATTGTGGGAGGTCCTAGCTCATCGTGGGAGGTCCTGGCTCTCCTGGTGAAGCTATCTGAAGATGAGAAGGGTTTAATAAGAAGAAAGTGAAGCATGAGGGCAGGGAAAAGCATGTTAAAGCAGGGGGAACAGCATCTGCAAAGGCCCTGGCTGAAAGGAAGTGGAATGCTATGGGGGAGGGGAGAGCAGGGCCAAGGCACAGGTGTATGCCAGTTGCGCACAGGGCCTTCTGAGTGAAGTCCAGATGCCTGCTCATCTCGTCCATGTTTATATTCACCCGCATATCTGTTGTTCTCCATTTCTACCTACCTCTTCACACTTCCACCTGAGATCACATCCTTCTTCCTCTAGAATTTGTTTTAGTGTAAGATTGCCGGAGACAAAGTGTATCATGTCTGCTTTTCCAAAAACATCTCTATTTCACCTTTTTTTCTCAACACATTTCCAGCAGCTTTATTGACAGATAATTTCATACCATAAAGTTCATCTTTTTAAAGTATATAGCCAGTAGGTTTTACTATATTTACAGAGTTGTGCGACTGTGAACATATCTAATTTTAGAACATATTCATCTCCCCCAAAAGAAACACTGTGGCCATTTGCAGTCACTTCCTATTCCATGTCTCTTCCCCTAGCAGCCCACTCCCCTACCCAGACAAACACTGGTCAACTTTCTATCTCTAAGGGGTTGCCTATCCTGCATATGTGCATAGATGCTAATTATTATTATACTAGGGGCCCAGTGCACAAAAATTTGTGCCCTTGGCGAGGGGAGGAGGGGGTCCCTCATCCTGGCCTGTGCCCTCTCACAGTCTGGGACCCCTGGGGTGGGGGGATGTCCACCTGCTGGCATGCATGGCTAGCCTGGGTGAGGGGCTGAGGGCTGTTTTCAGGCTGGCCACAGCCCCCTCAGGGTTTGTGTACTGGGGGGTGGGATGGCTGGTGAGTGCAGGCGTGGACGTTTCCAGCCGGGTGGTCTACCATTGCACGTACCTGGTGGGCCTCCACTGCTGAGGGGACACACCTGGTGCAGAGCTGGGTGGCAGGCCAGGGGGTGGATGCTGGTGCATGGTCCCTTGGGGGGGCCCTGCTGCTGAGCGGACACACCAGGGGTGGAGCCAGGTGGCTGGACCTGTGGCAGATGCTCTGCGCCAGGGCGGAGGATGCTCGGGCATGACCCCCTCAAGCCCCCGCCACTGAGCCTCTGAGGTCGAGTGGGCCCGCAATTGCTCTATTCCCAGGCCTCGCAGGGCCAGGGCCGGGCTGGAACCACTGCGGGCGTGATTGCTCTATTGCCAGCCCCAGCCGCAGGGCCCGGCCGGCTCCCACCCAAGGCTGCCCAGAACCAACCACTGGCACGATCGCTCTATTCCCAGGCCCAGGCTGCAGGGCCAGGGGCCTGGGCAGCCGGCTGCCGGCCCTGCTGCTGACTGCCACTGCCCTGAACCAACTTCCGGGGGACACATAGGCGGAGGCCAGGCCTCCACCCGTGTGTGGGCCAGCGCGATCTCTCTATTCCCGGCTGCAGGGCCAGGGGCCTGGGCGGCCGCCTGGCCCTGCAGCCGCCCCCCACTGCCGGGAACTGACCGCAGGAGCACGCAAGGGCGGAGGCCTGGCGTGGGCCGGTGCGATTGCTCTATTGCCAGCCCTGGCCTTCTCGATCCTCCCGCCCTGCTCCTGCCACTGGTCTGCCCTGTTGGACCCAGTGTTCGGTGGGCCTCTGCCATGTTGGCTGGGCTAATTTGCATACCATTGTTCTGATTGGCTGTTGGGTGTCCCGAAGAAACGATCAATTTCAATATTACACTTTTATTAGTTAGGATTTTCCTAATGGATTAGCAGCTACCTCTGGCAGGGTAATAACCATCACTGACCCAAAAGTGGGTGAGTACAGAGACCCTGGAGAAGGTGACCAGGATGGCTGCAGGGCCCTGCCAGGACAGAAGACGGAGGGAGGAGTGTTGGAGAGGGAGGTGGTGGGACACCAAATGAAAGGTTTTTTACCTTGTCTTCCCTAATTAGGTCACCGCCTCAAGCTGGCCAGGGAAAGGGGAGCTGAAAGTCACGATTAGTCTCCCTCAGCTGTCTGAGCTTGGGTGAGCTGATATTCAAAAATCCCAGTCAGAATGCTAAGGCCTGCTGACCTTCCACTTGGTTATTGACGCACATATTTACTTCTCTGTGGCTTCGCATCCTGGTGCTTGGACGTTTGGGATTGGCACACTAGGCCACCGAGGCCTCTGTCCTGCTCTCCCAAGTCAAATGTCCTCTGCACTATGCATTGTTTTCCCTGCCCTGGCCTCTCCTTCCTCCTCTTATTTTGTGTTCTGGGGAATCGATTTGCTTCTGGAGCTTAGTGACAGACCTTCTGTGGGGACAGACAGACTGTTTGGGCTGGATATTCATAGTCAGTTAGGCTTCGAGGACATTGGTGGGAGACACAGACATGGATCAGCAGGCAGCTTGGCAGTGGTGGGAGCCTGATGCCATGAAGGCCGTCGCAAACACACACCATCCCGGAGGTGGGGCGGGTGTGTGAATAACAGATGAAAAGCTGGTTAGAGGCGGATTGAGTCTTCAGATGGTTTGAAGAGGACAGAAGAGAAGAAAAGAGCAGTTGCCGAAGTAAGAGGCCAGGAATGGTCTGCAGAGGTCAATCTGCACAGAAGTGATGGCATTTCTGTGCAAATCGGTCTTCAGCCCTGAAGCTTTATTCCCCATCTCTTCCCCTAGCAGCGCACTCCCCAACCTAAAGGATGTGAGCTTAAGTTATCGTTCCATTTTCAGGAAGGCAGCATCCACCTTTCCCTCCCACCCCACCCAAACACTCACACTGCCATGCATGCTCAAACACGTGCATTAAGTGGGGTCTGAATGGCTGTAAAAGTAGGGTGTTAGGTGTCTGTTGTTGAATATATGTTAATATTCAGAGAATGGGCACTGGGCTCATCGACACTTCTGAAGTTCAAAGACAAGTGTGTTATACGGCATACCTGTGCACTCATTCTGCGAATGTCTACAGGTACTTTTTGTGGGCAGACATTGAGCCCATGCCCAGATGGACACGGTAGAAGCCTTGCCCCCAAACGCTCCCTCTAGGAAGAAGAGTTTGGCCTGAGGCTCAAGGCTGTCAGTGCTACCCCACTTGGAGAAACAGTGAAAAGTAAGACTCTAGTGATTATTAACTGGTAGTTTCGTTTTGGGTCTCTGCAATTGGTGCTGGGATCTTCAGTTGGCACACAAACACTGGTGTTTAGACTTGCTTTTATTTGCTTTTAAACAAAAAACTGCATTGATGGATCTGTGACCATTTGTTGTAACTCTTCTTAAAAGCTACTTCACATAGACTCAGTGGAATCAACTCTCCAGGACGCGGGCACTCCTCATCCAGCTGCCATAGGCACTGCAAAACGCGTAAGAGAAGCATTTGGGTGGGTTATTGCTTCAAGTTGGCATGCCGTCACTTCTGTGCAAATTTACCTCTGTTTTTTCATCGTTTTAAAGTTGAGTTGCTCCCATAAAGAAAATAAAGTTCTTTTTAAAAGACTTGAAGAGGGTCACACAAAAGATGATTTACTTATTACTAGTCAGGTTATCACTAATACCCTGGAGGACTTCCTCTGTCTTAATTTGGTTTGTAAAACTAGATCCATTTCTAGAACATAGTTGGTGACTTTACTGCTGTTTTTCGCTCTATTTGTATCCGTGTAGATCATCTCCAGAAACCCAGGAGTTTTGTCATGGGTTCTAGTTCTCAGTGCCCTGCTCCAGGCACTGTCCTTGGTGCTGATAAGAGAGCCGTGGATATGACCCGCATATAGCTCGCCCCATCAAGCACAGTCTTAGAAGGCAAGTGTATGTTAGGCAGGTACCTTACAAGGAGTCCTGGCTGCCAGCCTTGGGGAGCATTGTAAAGAAAGATTCGGGGGCTGAGAGAGATAGCCACAGGGGATGTGACCAAGCCTTTCGTGCATCATGACATGCTCAGAGGTATGTAATCAGGTTACAGATGGGATATTTTTGCATTGTGTGGATAAACATAGATTGAAACTGTTAAAATACCATATTAAGATCTATTCTTGTTCCTCACATGAATAAGCTTTTGTAGGACTTTTCAATATGAGCTGCAACTAATGATGGCATTCTGCCATAAGCTTGGAAGAAGCCTGTGGTCGCAGTGAGGGTTCATGGACAGGGAGTGGGACAGCCCCACGGAGCCTTCTTTGGAGGAAAGTCTCTCCTGGTTCTGTAGGCGCCCAGATACACATGGAGGAGTGCCGTGAATGTGCAGGGCACTGCAGGCCCAGCGCCTTTGTGAGTTGATTAGAATCCCTGAAGAGGCACCTCAGGTCCAGATTTAAAGACTAAGTGCTTCTGTATTTGAACTTGAGCTCTCAGAACAATAGGGGCAGGTGGGTAGGGGGCAACAGCTGGTGGAGGGGGCGGTAGGGCAACCTGACTTGAACTTTGAGAAGCAAAGGGTGCTGGGAGAGAGTGGGAGATTTCTGATTATGGTTTTCCTTGAATGTTACTTAGGTGGGGGAACATGTTTCAGAAAGGGCAGGTTATTGGGCCCCACAGAGAAGGCACCCCACTGTAACCGTGTGGAGGGTTTCCACCCGGAGTGTCCGAGTGAAGGGCTCAGTCGTCCATCTGCACCCTCCACATCTCCGAGGGCTGCTATCCCCCAGCTGACCTCGCCCCAGTGGCCTGGAATGTTTTCATTCCTTACTTGGCAGCAGTTTCACCTACTGCCATGAGACTGCGGGATCTGGGGAAGCTCAGGGCCCATCTTCCAATCCAGATGTCTTCATCTTTGACCCATCACAGTGACTCTAAAGGGAGCCGTTTGTATATAGGTCACGGTGTCTTCATGAGGCAGATGGACACTTTGCTGCCAGGCGTGCCAGGTGCGTGCTGCTGTCTGCATTGGTGCTGACGTGTGAGCGCGCAGTGAGGAACACGCTGTGGAAACCACCCACGGTTCTCAGCGAGTGCATGTCTGTGCTGTGTTCCCGCCCCAGGTAGTTAGAGGGTTATTGTCCCTATTTTGTAGATGAGGAAACTGAGGCTCAGCAATGGTAAGTGGTGGGCTGAGGACTCAGTCCCAGGGCAGCCTGACTTCCACATCTTGGTTCCTTTCCTCTGCACCCATTTGCACTTTTGCTCAGGTGAAGGTGTTTGGAACGTGAAGCGTGAGCAGGTTTTAAAACCTCCCACATGAGGTGAGCCAGTCTGTCATCCCTTTGTCTGTGGAGGGGATTTTGCCTCTGTGTATGAATCATTAGCAGCCTGGGCCTCTGGCCATGCTCTCTGCATCTGGGCCGAGCAGGCTGTGCATACAGCAAGTGGAGAGCGGGGCTGCCTCCCACCTTCCCGCCCACTCCTCAGCCCTCGGACGCCTGTGGCTTTGTCATCCAGCCCAGGAGGAGCAAGGGTGAGCTTCGGTTTTCCTGCCCACTCAGTGGAGGGGGCGTCCTTCAACCCACTCACAGGGCTAGTGCACACACACTCATGTACACCTCTGCATTCTCAGCACTTCCCAGCAAAGAGCGTTTGATTGAAATGGCCAGGGAGGACCGGACATTTTAAAGGTAATGCCATAGTGACTCAGGAGTGTTAGGTGACATATCAAGGCAGCCACAAACCCCTTCCCTCAGACCCAGGGACCCTGTCAGACTGATTTTCTGGGAATGTCAGCCTTAGGCCCCGGCCTCACCCTGGGGACATCTCAGGACTGTCCCTTCACTGGGTCACCACCTGCGAGAGGCTGCTGACATCGGTCTCACCCATCCCTGAATCCCAGGCCTTGGAGGTGCTTGCCCATGCTGGGTGTGCAGTCAGTATGACTATATGCAGCCAGTGTATTGTACCAGCACCAACCTATGTCCAACATGAAGACATGCACTCAACATAGTACCTGGGCCAACCTGTGCCAACCTATGTCCAACATGAGGACATGCACTCAACATAGTACCCGAGCCAACCTGTGCCAACCTATGTCCAACATGAGGACATGCACTCAACATAGTACCTGGGCCAACCTGTGCCAACCTATGTCCAACATGAGGACATGCACTCAACATAGCAACTGGGCCAACCTGTGCCAACCTATGTCCAACATGAGGACATGCACTCAACATAGCAACTGGGCCAACCTGTGCCAACCTATGTCCAACATGAGGACATGCACTCAACATAGTACCAGCACCAACCTATGTCCAACATGAGGACATGCACTCAATACAGTACCTGTGCCAACCTATGTCCAACATTAGGACAGAGGGCAGCACCCCTGCTTCGCTACTGTGGGCCAGTTAGTAAACCTCTCTGCTATATGGTCTCAGTTCCAGAATGGGGAAACTAGGAGTTCTTGAGGATTGAGCGATCTACTTCAGATGGTATGTGCGTGCTGGATAAGTCACTTCAAGTTCAGGCAGTAGAAAGTTCTGGCATTCGTACTTAGCTCAGAAGCAACTGCAGAGGATAGTACCCAGGGTCATGGCTGGTGACTCTTAACCAGTCCTGACCATTTCACTCTCTTGCTTGCTCCTCATAGTTTCCTGCTGTCCCTTCTCTGGCCTCTTTCTTGACATGTCCTGCTCCTCCTCCCAGTAATGAGCAGCAGGATACTATGGGATCAGGGATTTTGACAGGATTGCATCAGTTCATTATCACAATATTAAGTCTTTCAATCCATGAACATGAACTGTCTCTATTTCTTTGTGTCTTGTTTCTTTCAGCAACACTTTATAGTTTTCAGTGTGTAGGGCTTTCCTTGGGTAAGTTTACTTTGGATGCCATTGTGAATGGAATTGTTTTCTTAAGTGTCTCTTCAGATGGCTCATTGTTTGTATATAGAAGCACAGCTAATTTTTGTGTGTTCGTTTTGAATCCTGCAACTTTGCTGCATTCATTTATTCTAACAGTTTTTGTGAGGGGGATCTTTAGAATTTTCTGCGTATATGATCATGTCATCTGTGTACAGAGATGATGTTACTTCTTTTCTTTAAAAATGGATGCCCTCGTCCTAGCTGGTTTGGCTCAGTGGATAGAGTGTCGGCCTGCAGACTGAAGGGTCCCAGGTTCGATTCCAGTCAAGGGCATGTACTTTGGTTGTGGGCACATCCCCAGTAGGGGGTGTGCAGGAGGCAGCTGATCGATGTTTCTCTCTCATCGATGTTTCTAACTCCCTATCTCTCTCCCTTCCTCTCTGTAAAAAATTAATAAAAATATTTTTAATATATGTAATAAATAAATAAAATGGATGCTCTCTGTTCCTTTTTCCTGATGGACTGATCTGAGTAGAACTTCCAGCACTACTAGTCTGTTGGGTAACAGTGGTGAGCGTGAGCACCCATGTCTTGTTGCTGATCTTAGGGGAAAGCTCTCGGTTTTCTCTGTTGAGTAAGATAAAAGCTGTGGCCTTTTAGTCTATGGCCTTTATTATGTTGAGGTAGTTTCCTTCTGTTCCTAGTTGGTTTTAGTGTTTTTATCATGAATGTTGTCAAATGGTTTTCTGCATCAGTGGCGGTGATTGTGTGGGTTTTTCCCCTTTCGCTCTGTCCGGCAGACATTTCTCTGGAGCTAAATTGTATGAAAATAGAGAAGTGAAGCTGATGAAGCTTCGTTCATGTTTTTAAGGAATTGGCTGGTGGGGAGATGGACATGTTGACATTAATATTAAAGGAGACCGAAACATGAGACCCGACCCTGCCACAGACCCATGACTCCCTTCCTCTGTCAAATAGTGTCCCATTATGTGCTGTACATAAGGTGCAAATGTGAACTGGTTAATTAAACATCTGAGCCCCCCTTTTAAGTGAGGAATCATAGTAACTGCCAATAAGTAATAGCTTTCCAAATAAATGGTGGGTTAGTGAGGTGGGGTAGAGTGCGCCATTCATAAGTCAGCTATGGGAGGCAGGCGTACAGTTAGCTCCATGTTCTGCAGCAGGGAGAGTGGCCAGCAATCATTTATGTGATAGCCGTGAAGAGTCAGAGGCATTTTATTCAGGAAGAAGTCAAGTACATGTGGATGACATGATAATATCTGGGATGGTTTGCTTTGAAATAGCCTAGTGGGAGTTGGAGGGGGAGAAGGCGTGAAATGAGACTACAGCAACCATATGTTAAGTTCGTTATATATTCTTTGCAATTTTGTATTGGTTTGAAATTTGTCATAATGAAAAGTTCAAAAAAGAAACTCAGTGTAAAGCAATGATGATGTGGCTTTATATCAAAATATCATATGGCCATTACAGTACACTTAGGAAGAATTAGCAAGAAAATCGGAAATCAGTTTTCCTAAAGTGGTGTGTGTGTGTGTGTGTGTCTCTGTGTGTGTGCATATACATACAAATATTTGCATAGAAAATACTGGGAAGGAAATACATTAAAACATTAACTGTGATTATCCTTGGTTGTTAGGACTATGGATGGTTTCATTCTCTATATCTTCTAAACTTTTAGAGTGAACAAGAAAAAAACAATTCCTGAAAACCATTTCTTTTGAGAGAAAGGAACCAAATCTGTATTCTGTAAACTAGTTAAAGGATATTATTTTATTTCAGTTTACGTTCACCCCATTCTGTATTAGCTTCAGATGTACAACAGAGTGTCCAGAAAATCATGTACACAGTGGTCCCCCACTGCCTCAAGCCCCCACCTGGCCCATACCCATCTATCTTGATATCATTGACTACATTCCCCATGCTGTAATCTACGTCTCTGCGGCAATTAAATGGGGGAAGCATTTGTTCCTGCTATCAGTTTTCTATGCAGTTGCTCTGTCAGCGAGTGGTTAAATGCCTGTGTGGTTACTAATCTTGAGCTGCAGATGTGTTTTGAGGCTGTACTGTCCCGTATTCTGCCATGGAATCTGCCTTTGGTGGTGTGTGGGCAGGCAAGGTCATAGACAGAAAGCAGTCACCACCAGCATGTTTCTCACTGTTAACGTCTGTTAAACATGTTCCTTTAATGTGAATTTCCATCTGGTTTTAGGGAGCTGGACATGATTTCCACAAGGGTAATGGACTTTAAGCTTCGGGAGGCTGCCGAAGGCCTGGGGGAGGACAGCACAGGTAAGGCCTCACTTCTCCTGCTCTGGGGAGAGTCCTCATTGGGTTGTGGGGCAGGGGGAGGGGCTGACGGAACCAGGCCATTGGGGTTCTCTGCATGGAGAGTGGGGGTTCAGTTCACAGAATGCTCAGACACCCCCATACTGAGGCCGGAGGACCTGCAATGCCGGGGGTCCTCCTTTGCTTCTGTCAGACATGGAGGGCAGGTTAACATCATTTTTCTCATCCCCATCCCCATGTTTGATTGACTTGAGAGGTGCAGTGGAATCATTTATTATCCAAGAACACCTGAAGGTACCAGCAGGAGGTTGGCAAAGTATAAGGTAGCCTGATCGTCCAGAAGAATAGAATAAGAAAACCTTTGAGTCCTCTTTTCTGGCTAGTCTTTTTCAGGAAACCTTATTCTATCTGCTACTGAGCTAAATGCCAGGCCTATGAAGCATCATCTCACAACATGTCCTAAGAATTACCCAATTATCTGATTGGTTTGCCACTACTCATATATTGCTATTTATGTCTTGACAGAGTTGTAAAATAGACCTTAAAAATCACCCATCTTCCTACAGTGTACCTTTTCCATGAATTAGCCATTTATACTCACCTTATTTTGGTCTCCATCTCTCTCTCTTTAAAGTAAAAATGCTAGTAGTCATTTGTAAATATAGTTCAGGGGGGATAGCTTCCATAATATTAAATTCTAGCTTCTAACCATTAGCTTCTGATACTAATTCTATTAAAGACTCTATTTCATATATTTGCAATAGATTTTTCTTATTCTATATTAAAATTGCTTTTTCTCTGTCATATTTCAATAAATATCATATATTATAGGTAGATTACAGATAGCTTTTTCTTATTATTTTATGTTAGAACTACTTTTCCTTTATCATAATTTAATAGGTAACCCTCCCCCCACCCAACACAGATAAGAGGTGGGGGTTTTTAATTTACCCTGAGAAAAAATGAGTTGTAAATAAAATGAGTGTCACATTATGGGACACTGAATTACTACTGATTTTAAACAAGAAAATACTGTTTAAAGAAGTAGTTTATTATCCTGAAACTATATCCTTAACTACTAGTTTGGGGTACTTAACAGAGTACCCCAAGAATTTATTTTTAAAAGAAGAATTTATTTTTAAAAAGAAAGCGAGAAACTAAGTATTTTTTCAAATAATAGTGAACCAAGTTATTCAATCTCTTCCCATTTAAAATATAAAATTCTAAATAAGAGCATTCCTTTAAACTATTTTTAAAAGTAAGAAGTAATGAGTCTAGAATTAGAGAAAACTGGGAACCTAAGCATAGAAGCCACCTTTGCCCTCAGATCGTTTACCAATCTTAGAAATTTTGAGTTCCATTTTTGTCTTCATGAAATAGTAGGAGAGGGAGAGGGTCATATGTCAAGTACAGACCTGTACAAGGTGAGCCATCTACTCTAAGACCTTCCCTAAATCCAGCTGGGGGCCTGAGGAGCCACAAAAATTGAAAAAGTGTGAACCAGAGGTAAGTCACTGTTGTGCAGATTTATAGCTTGCATTTGTATCACTTGGGTAATTGAGAGACTCTCAAACCTTGAGCTTGGCTCCGAGTATTTCTAGACCGAAGGTGGCCTGCGGTAACTCAAAGAAGGAAACAGTCTTCTCTAAAGGAAGGTGCCTTCGATCTAGACTCCAAGTTAGTACGTTAGTAATTAGTACTCTCAGTTCTATGACACACTTGCCAGTGATAACCAGGCAGATTGGGCAGCACGGTACTATGAATGAGAACCAGCCTGTTATGCGTTGAACTGTGTGCCCCCAAAATTCATACATTGAAGTCCCCTAACCCCCAGGACTCAGAATGTGACCCTATTTGGAAAGAGGTAGTTGGTTTAGATGAGGTCATACTGGAGTAGGTGGGCCCCTGACCTACTGTGACTGATGTCCTCTTAGAAGGGGGAAATTGAGATGTAGACACACACACTCAGGGAGAACGCCACGTGAAGGTGAAGTCAGAGATTAGGGTGATGGCAGCTACAAGGCAAAGAACGCCAGATTGACAACAAACACCAACAGTTAGAGGAGAGACACAGGATAGTTTTCTCCATCATAACCCTTTGAAGGGACTAACCATGCCAAAGACATGTTCTCAGACATGTAGCCTCCAGAACTGAGACTGTAGCAGTTCTGTTGTTTAAACCACCAGTCTGTGGTACTTCATCATGGCAATCCTAGCAAACTGATACACACAGAGAGAAACAGACACACAACAGCACTGAGTATCAAATATGTGCTAGAAAACAATCACCATACTATGGTTGAAGATAACAAATAAAAGTTTGAAAATCAATGGAAGTAACTGGGAACTACAAGAAGTCTCATAGCACCCAGCCAGTGCCCTAAGACATGAGAAAGAAAGAAAGGGGATCCTGATGAAAAGAAGAAATAAAACTCTGACTATAGGAAATAAAAAGTTCCTAGAACTCTTAAGCAAGGTTAGCAAGTGGGCACTATATACATGGTCAATATTTTTAAAATTGTAATTTTATATACTAACAATGAATAATTAAAAATTGACATGTAAAAAAAAGGTGCCATTTACAATAGTACCAATAAAAGAAATATTTAGATATATATAACAAAGTATATGTAGGATCTGTAGACCGAAAAATAGAAAATATTATTTGAAGAAAGCAACAAAGACCCACATATGTGGAGAGATGTACTATGTGTTGTGGACTGAATGTTTGTGTCCCTTCAGAACTCATAGGTTAAAATCCTAACCCCCACCCCACCCCCTGCCCCATGTGGTGCTATTTGGAGGAGGAGCTTCGGGAGGTAATTAAGTCTGGAAGATAGAGCCTTCTCGGATGGAATTACTGCCCTGACAGGGTGAGACTGGAGAGCCACTGGCTACCTTCCTGCCACGTGAGGACACAACAAGAAGTGGGCAGTCCGCAACCCAGCAGAGCGCTCTCAGCAGAACCCTCCACGCTGGTAGACTTGTTTTTACTAACATATCAGCCATTACAGTGAGCGCAATCAGACTAATCACATTGATTATTCCACTTAGAAGTTGAAGATCATCAGAGTGAATTTCTAGAATGAATTCTCTTAAACAAAAGGACAGAAAAACATGTACATTGCAAATACTGGGCAAAAGGAAGCTGGTGTAGCTATATTAGTAGCAGTCAAAATAAAATTTAAGGCAAAAAGCATCACTAATATTAAAGAGGGCATTTCACAAAAGGTTTCATTTCGGACCAAGGTAATAATTTTACCTTTCTATGCACCAACATAATGGCAAAGGTTATAGAGTAAAAATTGACAGTTAAGTAAAGTAGATGTAATCTACAGTCAGAGTGGGTTATTTTTGGTAAAATTTGTATCAGTAATTCGTAAAACAAATGTATTTAAAAATTAAAGATGTATTTAGACAACACAAATAAAAATATCTTATCCTACTTGACAGGTATAAAACATTGGAAACAATACATTATTTTTCAAGCACGTGAGGAACGTTTATAAACTTAAGCAAATCTCAGCAAAATTGAACAGATTCAGACCATACGGAGTATATTCTCTGACCACAATACAGTTAAACTAGAAATCAATAACAGAAAGATAAGAAAATTCTGAAGTACTTAGAAATTGCCTAAAATTAATAAATGGCCTAAAAATTAACAAGCTAAGTAGTCATCTCATGAAATTTAAAAAGTTAGCAAAGTAAACCCAAAGAAAGTAGAAGGAAGTAAAGAATAAAGAGAGGAATAGAAATTAATGCAAATAAAATCAACAAACCACTGATGCAGTTGATCAAGGAAAAAGAGGAGGCACAAATAATTAACGTCAAGGCTGAGAAAGAGAACTTCATTGCAGACAGCGCGGATGCTAAAACAGTAAGAAGGTATTATTAATAAATACATGCCAATAACTTTGAAATTTTGGAAAAAGGCAAATTCCTAGCAAAAATGTAAATTCATAAAACAGATTCAAGATGTGGAAACCTGAATAGTGCCCACGGTCACCATTAAAGAACTTAAAAAGTCTAGCAGGTGAATAAGTGTAGCACAGACAGGGCCTTCGTGGACGGCTGCCGAACCATGCAAGGCAAACGCAAGTGCTCAGCCACACATCTGGGTCTGGGCGGCCCCTCTCCCCCACTCGCTAACCAGCAGCGGCATCTTTTTTTTCCTTTGTTTTAATTTATCATTCTTGTTGAAAGTATTACAGATGATCCCCTTCCCCCTACATTGAGCCCCACCCACCCCCTCCCACCCCCGGCCTACCACTGCACTATTTTATTTTTTCTTTATTAAGGTATTACATATGGGTCCTTATCCCTCCCCCCACGGCCTCCCCCACCCCCCACTCATGCCCTCACCTGCCTGTGGTCTGTGTCCATTGGTTAGGCTTATATGCATGCATGCAAGTCCTTTGATTGACCTCTCCCCCTTACTCCCACCCTCCCTTACCTTCCCTCTGAGGTTTGATGGTCTGATCGAGGCTTCTCTGTCTCTGGACTTGTTTTTATTCATCAGTTTATGTTGTTCATTATATTCCACAAATGAGTGAGATCATGTCATATTTCTCTTTCTCTGACTGACTTATTTCACTTAGCATAATGCTCTCCAGCTCCATCCATGCTGTTGCAAATGGTAAGAATATCTTATTTTTTATGGCAGCATAGTATTCCATTGTGTAGATGTACCACAGTTTTCTAATCCACTCATCTGCTGATGGGCACTTAGGCTGTTTCCAAATCTTAGCTATTGTAAATTGTGCTGCTATGAACATAGGGATGCATATGTCCTTTCTGATTGGTGTTTCTAGTTTCTTGGGATATATTCCTAGAAGTGGGATCACTGGGTCAAATGGCATTTTTAAATTTTTAAGGAAATGCCATACTGTTTTCCACAGTGGCTGCGCCAGTCTGCGTTCCCACCAGCAGGGCAGGAGGGTTCCTATTTCTCTGCATCCTCATCAGCACGTCATTTGTTGATTTGTTGATGATACCCATTCTGACAGGGGTGAGATGGTACCTCACTGTCGTTTTGATTTGCATCTCTCGAATGATTAGTGACTTTGAGCATGTTTTCATATGTCTCTTGGCCTTCCTTTTGTATGTCCTCTTTTGAAAATTATCTATTTAGGTCCGTTGCCCATTTTTTGATTGGATGGTTTATCTTCCTTTTGTTAAGTTGTATGAGTTCCCTGTAAATGTTGAAGATTAAACCCTTATCGGAGATAACATTGGCAAATACGTTCTCCCATGAAGTGGTCTTTCTTATTGTTTTGTTGATGGTTTCTTTTGCTGTGCAGAAGCTTTTTATTTTGATGTAGTCTCATTTGTTTATTTTCTCCTTAGTTTCCATTCCCCTAGGAGCTGTATCAGTGAAGATATTGCTTTGGCATATGTCTGAGATTTTGCTGCCTGTGGATTCCTGTAATATAAAACATAAAATGGGAAACCACCACACTATTTTAAACACAAAATTTCTATGCTTCCAGTTACTTTTAAAGTTAAACGTCCCTCACTGCACCTTATAACGTATTTTGCTATGTGTACTTAGGAACTAGACAAGAATGACTAAACTGTTTTTCTCTTTGACCTTCACTTACTGTCAACTCAAAACAATTTAGTCCATTTTTCTGATATTTGAGAACACTGTAAACATTATCCCAGAGCAGCAGCGGCGTCTTTGTAAAGGTCCGCGACGCCACATGTTTGCTCAGACCTGCAGAGATGTGTACCTATTTGTTAACTAGGCAAAGGCCAGATGGTGACCTGGTAAATGCAGAAAACTGTTAAAAGCCTTTCCAAATAATAGACTGTCTTTGAGAGCCCACCAATTAGCAACATAATTGTTTTGTGATTATAAAGGTAAGGAAGCTTTCATTCGATGGTAAGACTTGGCTGAAAAATGAAATCCTCATTGGGCAGCGATTAGCTCCACCTAAGGTCCTGCAGGAACTCCTACCAGACGAATCCTTAATAATTCTCCACATGAGGGCAATATCGGGCACACGTCCTAAGGGAGCATTAACATAAAATATAGCAATTCCATTTGTTTGTTAAGGAGCTCAGCTTACAGAATTACATATAAACTCAGGAATCACTTGAGTAGATTTTTGGGATATATCAGATGGCATCCTTCCATTGTTAGTCCTCCTATAGATTTGGGAGGAAAGCAAGGAACTCTGCTTAGCTACTGATGCGCACTCACAGGGTCCGGATGTGATGGGATTTGTGGGTGAGGAAGCAGGAGACATTGCGTTTGCAAGGCTGTGAATTCTGTCACCCTGGAAGCATGGCGGTCGGGCTCTGCACTGCCTCCGGCACATGATGATTTTTCCCACAAGAAGCTGTTAGGTCATCCCGCCAGCACCTCTTGCCCATGAGGCTGGCCCTCCCTGACTGTCCATGGTGCTCATGTCCACACTAACTGAAGCACTTAGGATTATTTTGGGGGGAAAATTGGGGTTCTAACATGACATGGTCTTTTCCTCCTCAGGACTTTTTGCTTTTGACCCTGTATATGACAGAGATTAAAACTTGATTTCAGGTGAGAGGAAAGTTCCTCATGTTCCGATGCTGTGATCATGCTCCAGTGCTTGGCTCTTTTGTTAAATGTCCAGAATAGACAGAAATCAAGATCTGTTTCCAGGTGTCCGGAAATGGGGTGCCAGGTGCTTCTCGTCCTGCTGTGTGGTAAACGGATGTTGAGGAGCAAAGATTGGATGCACGGACAGCAATCTTGCCTTCTCCCCTTTCCCGCATGTCTCACCCAGGCTCGGTAAGCACTCACGGGCATTCCTTCTGCACAGGAAAGAAAAAATCGAAGTTCAAAACGTTTAAGAAGCTCTTTGGGAAGAAGAAGAGAAAGGAATCGCCTTCCTCCACAGGAGGCAGCACCTGGAAGCAGAGTCAGGCGAAGAGTGAGGTCATTGCCATCGAGGCAGGGCCAGTGGGCTACGACTCGGAGGATGAGCTCGAGTAAGTTGCTTTTCACATCCTTCAGGAGGGGGCATGGGAGGCCTGAATGCTCTGTGTCATCGTCATGGTAACTTGCTGGGCTTCTGAGCCTGCTTTTTTCCTAGGTGATTCCATAGCAGATTCTCCCACAGAAGTTGTGCTGTCTGTCTTTTCATACATGGAGGAAGATGAGGGTGGGGGGATCATCAGGTACCTGCTGTGTGGCAGGTGCTGCATATATTAAGATCTGCAATAACTGTGGAACAGGAGGTAAGATATGCCATTTTATAAACGAGCAAACCACACTTTAGCAAAATTTTGGAGAACTTGCCCAATATGCTGTAGCTAAACATGGCAAGATTGGGATATGAGCCGATTTAATTGACCTAAAATTCTTTTGAGGACCTGAATACTGTACCAGGAAATACATCTCCTTAAGCTTGAACTTTGAGTGATCTAATAAGAACGTTTTGAAAGAGAGAAACAGACAAGAGAGAAGAAGAGGGGGGGACGTGCTTTTTGCTGTTCCACCCTAGAAAAATCATCCAAAAATATTGTGAGGCAGAACAGACTCAATAGGTAGGACTATTTGGGGAAGTCTACTTATTTTTATAACTTGGCACTTCACCAAAATATAGTTGTAATATATATGCTCAGCTATTCCAGCAGCTATATCTATGGGTAAAAAGGAGGGGAAACACACTGATTTGTTGCCACACCAACTTCTATGTTTTCTTTTAAACAACGCTGGCCCTTAACTTGAAGGTGAAACTCTTCAGAGGCATACTGACCCTCGGATCAGAGAACAGACTACCCTGGGATGGGGTCGCCGTCAGCACCCCAGGAATGTGTCCTGCCCTCCATCCTTCTCACCAGTCTCCTCGCCAGGGTTTAACTGAGTGGAAATTACACTGACCACTTGGTGGCACCAAATGACTGAAGCTTTTCCAGTTGGTTTTCTTGTTTGTTTCTTCCGTGCTGGCAGTGAGCATGCTTGCCACACCGCGGCTTGTGGAGCATGGAGAGGATGGACTGAGCAAGGTGTGGCAGGTAGTGTGCTCCAAACTCAGGGGGAAGATATCATCATGAAACATTGCTAAGTATCACATGTCTTCTCGGCCAGCCCCAGGGAAACAGTAACACTCACCCGACACAGCCCTCTTGAGGGACACACAGTCCTGGTGTTGGGAAGACAGGCCTGGAAGTGCCCCCCTCCCCCGCTCCACCCTGCCCCAGCTATGGAGCAGCACCATAGCGGGAGAGGCAAGCTAGGGTGAAATAACCTGTCCACTTGTCCATCTCCTCTATCACTGGAGCCCATGGGAAGGTGGGGACTGTGCCCTTTTCACCTTTATGTCCCCAGCACCTAGCAGGATCCTCACTTATTGGTAATACTTTGCTGGGTTGATGCTAGGAAAGGAATCCTGAGCATAGAGTAGGATGAGGCTCTGGAAGTGCAGATAATGTTTTTAGAGAGCAGCGTGGAGGACAATGCAAGAGTTGGCGTGTCTTCTGGACCTGAGCAACTTCTCACCATCACCTTGGCCAGAGGAGTTCCACCTGCCAAGACACATTGATGCTGGCAAAGTCCATGGGACCCTGTAGGTTTGAAATGTTGATGCCCGTTTATTGTGTGGTTTTGCCCCTTAAGTCTCTTAATCTGTAGCAATCCTCAATCCCCTTGGTTTCAGGTCATTGATCTGCTGGAAAAGCAGGGTCAGTTGCTCTGCAGAACATCCCACGTTTTGGCTTTGCTTTCTCTGGCATGACCAAACTCATTCCTGTAGTCTCTGAACCTCTTGGGAAGTGTTAGGCAGAGCTAGATATGAATCAGATTGAGGTGGAACTAGATACTTGCTATCACTTCACAGGCACATGCTTTCTGGTTGTCCCACTTCTAGTGACTAAGACAGAGCAGTGGGTGCTGGGGGTTCTCAGTGTGATTCCTCTACTCATCTTCACCTAATGGTTTTAACACCTACTGAGGGTCATAGCCTACAGCAGCGGTTCTCAACCTGTGGGTCGTGACCCCTTTGGGTGTCGAACGACCCTTTCACAGGGATTGCCTAAGACCATCCTGCGTATCAGATATTTACATTATGATTCATAACAGTAGCAACATTACAGTTATGAAGTAGCAACGAAAATAATTTTATGGTTGGGTCACAACACGAGGAACTGTATTTAAAGGGCCAGAAGGTTGAGAACCACTGGCCTAGATCCATTATTCCATTGCAAAATGGTGGTTTTTCTAATTGTGGTGGTTTTTCTAATTATCCTGCATGAGCCAGCTGGAATCTATCTAATCTAATAAAAGAGTAATATGCAAATTGGTGTCACTCCACTACACCTAAGCCATGCCCACCAGCCAATCACCACACCCACCAGCCAATCAGAGTGACTATATGCAAATTAACCCAGCCAAGATGGCAATTGGCAGCCACGGAGCTGGAACAAGCAGGAGGCTTGCCCCAGTGATGGAGGAAGCTAAGGTTCTCACCTGCCTTGGCCGGCTGTGGCCTCCACTCAAGGCAACAAAGTTTTACTTACGGAACATAAATAAACCAAGATACCTACTTCCAGCTGGCTTGGGCTCAAGAAAGCGCTGGGAGCCTGGGTTGTCAGGGCAACCCGACCTGGGCTTCGGTTAAAGCAACAAAGTTTCAATTATAGAAGATAAATAAATCCCAGATACCTGCTTCCAGCCAGCCTCGCTGCAAACAGCCATCAGCCACTCACCGAGGCTGGTCAGGCACCCCAGCAGAGACCCCCTCCCTGAAGGGGATGTGGCCAGGCTGAAAACAGCCATCAACCCTTCACCCAGGCTGGCCAGGCACCCCAGGGGGGGGATACCCACCTTGAAGGGGATGTGGCCAGCCTGCAAACAGCCATCAGCCACTCACCCAGGCTGTCCAGGCACCCCAGAGGGGTCCCTAATTGTGAGAGGGCCAGGCCAGGCTGAGGGACTCCCCCCCTGAGTGCACAAATTTTTGTGCACCAGGCCTCTTGTGTGTGTGTGTGTGTGTGTGTGTATAAAAGGCTAATATGCCAAGTGTTGCTGTGACACACACTGACCACCAGGGGGCAGACACTCAACACAGGAGCTGCCAAGCTGCAGTGACTTGCCAGCAATGGTTCTGGGTGACACACCCTGAAACCAGAGAGGAGGGAGCCCGATTCATCCCAGGGCTCCTTGAGTCCACCTTCAGCCGAGGGTTATGTTGTTGCTGGGGCACTGTTGACACCGAATCTGGTTTACTGCACACTTGTGTTTGCGTTCCATATCCTGTATTACAGTAACTTTGTAGAGTGAGTGCCCTCTTACACTCTGGGACCTCTCAGGGGATGTTGGAGAGCCAGTGTCAGCCCAGTCCCCATAGTCCAGGCCAAGGGACCCCACCTGCCAGTGGAACCCCGCTCACTCCACAGACGCTGGGGAGGGACCGAGGGAGATTGACTCCAGAGCCTGACCAGTCCATCTTGCCCAGTCCCACCACACTGGCCACCTTCTAATTAATTTCCTTCCATTGTGCACAAATTCGTGCACTGGGTCACTAGTTCTTCTATGAAGAAGACCTTTTTTTAATTCATCAGTTCCTTAGAGGCTCTCA
Source organism: Murina feae (assembly GCA_004026665.1). NCBI lineage: Eukaryota > Metazoa > Chordata > Mammalia > Chiroptera > Vespertilionidae > Murina > Murina feae. The sequence continues at coordinate 26,865 of PVJC01014627.1, forward strand.
ATTACAGTTTATATAGGAAGGGCAGGGTAATGCTTAGATAATGATCCTTTTATTGATCCACCTTCAGAATGATGACCTGGTACCCTGTCACCTTCCAGTACTGACCAATGAGTTTTGTTTTTTCTTGAATATTATTATTAATAACTTGTATTTCACCAAAGTATAGTTGCAATATACACTGAATGGCCAGATTATTATGACCACCTGACGTTTGTAGGCAAATTAGCTATAATTTCACACTGAAGTTGCTAGAGGGCAAGACCTTTATAAACAGGGAAGCAGGTTGTTTACCAGTGATTTTTTTCTGAAGATATGGGTAAACAATGAGATTTAACAACCTTTGAACATGGGATATATACATACATACACACACTGAGTGGCCAGATTATTATGACCACCTGACATTTGCAGACAAATTAGCCATACACTGCATCGTATGGGATATGGAAGCTGAAGGCCTGTTTGAATACCTTTGCTGTCTGCAGTTAACAAGGTAAAACGTCTCCAATTCCCACAGGAACACAAAGATTGGACAGCAGAGCATTGGAAAAAAGTCATGTGGTCCCATGGATCACGTTTCCAGTTGCATCATGCAGATGGCAGAGTGAGCATTTGGCGGAAACATCATGAAAGCATGCACCCCACATGCATGAATACAACTCTTAAAGTGTATTGGTTTGGTTATGGTTTGGTTATGGTTTGGGCATGTTTTCCTGGCATGATCTGGGCCCTTTAATTCATGTGGAACAACATCTGAACATACCTAAGTATCATTGCTGATCAAGTTCATCCTATCATGTTGATGGTGTATCCCAAGAGAGGTGGCTTCTTCCAACAAGACAATGCACCATGCCACTGGGCTCGTATTGTGCAGGAGTGGTTTCAAAAACATGTAGGAGGCTTTACCTTGCTTAGGTGGCCCCCACAATCTCCAGATCTCAATCCAGTTGAGCATTTGTGGGACGAAGTTAAAAGAGCCATCAGGCAGCTGGTTCCACAACCATCAAATCTCATGGAACTGCACAGTGCTATTCATCAGGCATGGTGTCAGATTCCTCACGTCACCTTTCAACATCTCGTGGAGTCAATGCCAAGACCAATCACTGCAGTATTGAAGGCAAAAGGTGGCCAATGAAGTACTAATGTGGTCATAATAATCTGGCCACTCACGTTCAAATATATCCCATGTTCAAAGGCTGATAAATCGCGTTGTTTACCCATATCTTTAGAAAAAAATCACTTCCTCTGTCGTGGTAAACAAACTGCTTCCCTATTTATAATGGTCTGGCCCTCTAGCAACTTCAGCACGAAATTATAGCTAATTTGCCTATAAACGTCAGGTGGTTATAATAATCTGGCCACTCAGTGTATATGCTCAGTTATATATGTGAGTAAAAAGGATCAAAAGCCCACAGATTTGTTGCCATGTCAACTTTTATGTTTTCTTTTAAACAACATTGGCCCTTAACTTGAGGATAAAACTCTTCAGAGGCAGAATGACGCTTGGGGGTGATTATTTTTAAGACTTGGTGTCCCAGATCCCCAAACTGGTTGACAACGCATGGGTATTAATGAACAGGCCAAGCTACTCCTCTTATGGAGTCCGAGGTTACTGTCCCAGGTTCTTTTTGCGAAGAGCAGGGGTTTTATATTGGACCAGAGCAAAGACACATACACACGAAGCAGTTAATGAGATGCTTGAATCACACAGGGTTTATTTACCTAAGTCCTAGCGGCTTCTAGGGCACAGGCAGGCCACTCGGCGATCCTCGCGACAAGACACACAGCAGGTTGGTCCATGAGATGAGTTGAGGTGCACCACGGTCTGGAAGCTCAGTCTCAGCACTCCCGGCCACCGGCTCAGCTCAGGCTTCACTCGGACAGAGTCTCTGTCTCTGGCGTCTCAGGAAGGGGAGGGAGAGGAGTCGCATCATGAGGAGCAGTTTGACAGCTCTGAGGCACTCGCTCAGGGACTCCTTTTAATCGCATTTCAGCAGGTTTCTTCAGTGTCTTATCGTGGATGCCTGGTGTGGCTTCTGCCCTTCTATCTATCGCACACATTTAGGGCGTAACGGGGTACAGCAGGGTGTAGCAGGGTATAGCCCTTCTTCCTTTAACATTTCTAGTTTTTGGTAAAGTAGTTCACACATCCTAAAACTCAAAAAGTCTTTTCACTGCAAACCAAACTCTAATACATTTCATACACCTAATTAACACACTCTTCAATAATTACTATAACCAACCTCTATCTGATACATTTCATACACCTAACTAACACACTCTTCAATAATTACTATAACCACACTCTATCTAATACATTTCATACACCTAACTAACACACTCTTCAATAATTACTATAACCACACTCTATCTAATACATTTCATACACCTAACTACCACACTCTTCAATAATTACTGTTAACACTTGGATTTTTACATATTTGATTTGCTTTAGCCCATGACAGCCTTTATTCATCTGTATGTCCCATGGAAGTATCTTCAAACAAACTCCTGGGTTCTTTTTTTTTAATGTTTTTATTGATTTTTTTTTTTTTTCAAAGAGAGGCAAGGAGAGAGAAACATTGATCGGCTGACTCTTGTGTGCGCCTCTACCAGGGATCAAACCTGTAACGTGGGTGTGTGTCCTGGTCTGACACGGAACTGGCAACCTTTCAGCGCTCAGGATAGTGGTCAACCAGCTGAGCCACACCGGCCAGGGCAACTCCTGGGTGCTTCTACCACAAGCCCATTTGTTTTGAAAGCTTCTTTGCTTTCTTGCACAGTGAGAAATCTCAGGGTAATCTGCACGTTGCCTGCCCTAGATCTGTAATCAGCCATTTCTTCACAGGGCTCTAGTTCCTTTCAGTGTGAATGGCTTTAGGAGACCACAGGCTGGCTGCCAGGGGTGACGATTGCTAGCTAGTCAGCTGTCCTTGCTTTTAGACCTTTCCAGTTCATATACCTAGGAAAGATGCTTTATTTTTGTAAGAGAAAAAAATAAATTATTAATTTAATGATCTTTCCCATTCAAATTTAATAGGATAAATATTTTACGTTTTGGATTTTTTTATTTGAATTTATTCTCTTTTACTTGATATCTTGGTTCATAATGATATTAGCAAAATTGTTTCTTTTCTTCATCTGGACAATATACTTATAATACTTCTGTTACTCTCCTTTCAAAACAAAGGCTGTTATATACTGTAAAGATTGTTCTGTACTGTGTTTTTAAATCAGTGCTGCTACTAATAAGACTACCAAGTGCAATTTGATATCTTGGTGGGTTTTGTTCTTAGAATTTGTCCTATTACAGATGTAGAGTCAAAAGTCGCTTGGAAGTGTAGTTAAAGTCACTCACAATCACTTTTCTCTGTGTGGATATGCCAATGACCTGATATAAAATCTTGCTTGTTTCAAGTTGTTGTCTAGTTTGAGAGATTGTTTTATTTCCTTCTTTGACTTTGTCTTTTAACTACATAAAGCATTTACATAGTTTCAAAGGCACCACTGTACCTATAGGTACCTTGGCACCCTGTCTCCCATCTTGTTCCTTCCCCCAGAGGAAATCATTTTTATTAATTCGTTACTTATCCTTTTGTGGGGTTTTTGTTGTTTTGTTTTTTATCTTTATTGTTAATATTATTACAGTTGTTTGTCTTTTTCCCCCCATAGCTCCCCTCCTCCCAGTTCTCACCCTACCCTCTGTCGTTACGCTCCCCCACCCCACTGTCCTCCTCCATAGGTGTACGATTTTTGTCCAGTCTCTTCCCACACCCCCAACACCTCTTTCCCCCTGAGAATTGTCAGTCCACTCCCTTTCTATGCCCCTGATTCTATTCTATTCACCAGTTTATTCTGTTCATCAGGGTTTTTTTATTCACTTGATTTTTAGGTTCACTTGTTGATAGATATGTATTTGTTGTTCATAATTTTTATCTTTACTTTTTCTTCTTCTTCCTCTTCTCAAAGGATACCTTTCAGCATTTCATATAATACTGGTTGGGTGGTGATGAACTCCTTTATCTTTTTCTTGTCTGTGAAGCTCTTTGTCTGACCTTCAATTCTAAATGATAGCTTTGCTGGGTAAAGTAATCTTGGTTGTAAGTTCTTGATATTCATTACTTTGAATATTTCTTACCATTCCCTTCTGGCCTGCGAAGTTTCTGTTGAGAAATCAGCTGACAGTCGTATGGATGCCCCTTGTAGGTAACTGACTGCTTTTCTCTTGCTGCTTTTAAGATTCTTTCTTTGTCTTTTGCCTTTGGCATTTTAATTATCATGTATCTTGGTGTGGTCCTCCTTGGATTTTTTTTGTTTGGAATTCTCTGCGCTTCCTGGACTTGTAAGTCCATTTCTTTCCCCAGGTAGGGGAAGTTTTCTGTCGTTATTTCTTCAGATAGGTTTTCAATATCTTGCTCTCTCTCTTCTTCTGGCACCCCTATAATTCTGATGTTGGTACACTTGTAGTTGTCCCAGAGACTCCTTACACTATCTTCATATTTATTGGATTCTTTTTGCTTTTTGCTTTTCTGGCTGGGTGTTTTTTTGTTTTTGTTTTTGTTTTTTGCTTCTTCATATTTCATATCTTTGACCTGATTCTTGCGATCCTCTAGTATACTGTTGGATCTCTGTATATTATTCTTTATTTCAGACAGTGTATGCTTAATTTCTAGCTAGTCCTTTTTCATATTCTCGAGGGTCCCACTAAATTTATTGGCAGTCTCTAGAATATTCTTGAAAAACCTTATAACTGTGGTTTTCAACTCAATATCCAGTTGTTTTATTTCCTCCATTTCTGTCATTTGTGACCTGTTTCTTTGTCTCCACATTTTGGCTGCTTCCCTGCGTTGATAGAGTGGCTTTCTGTGCTAGGTGTCCTATAGGGTCCAGTGGCTCAGTCTCCTCAATTACCTGAGGTGAATACTCTTGGTGCACTACTTTGTTGGCTTTGTGCACAGTCTTGTTGTAGCTAAGCCTTGATTGCTATTGGTATCACTGAGGGGAATTGACCTCCAGGCCACTTGGCTATGAGAATCAGCTGTGTCTATGGTGGGAGAACTTCTGTGCTGGAGACACCCTTATGGTGCAAGACTTGCTTCAGTGGGGCTTTGGTGCCCACTGAGTCTGCCCCCTGAGTGTGTTCCTTTTGGATCTGAGAAGTTGTAATCTGAATGGTCCTGCTTTGATGATTGGGTTCACTGTCTCTTAGAACTCTAAGGAGATGCTATTTTAGCTTCTGCCTAAGGTTTCCCAGCCTTTTATATGCAAAAGCCTCTGTACACAGCTTGGGTGGGGCAGGGTCTCAGGGAATCTACAGGGCAGAGCAAACAGCCATGGCTGATTCTCAGCCCTGCCCTAAGAGGCACCAGGTCTCAGTGTCCCTCTGAACCTCAGAGGGAAAGTCACTCTGAAGATCCTCCCGGTGCCAGATGGTGCCAGACGGTGCCAGACAGTCCAGCTCCTCCCCGTATAAGTCTGAGTCCCCAGAAACTCACCTGGAACTGGAGTTCAGAGCTGTCAGGAGCTTGTGCCTCCCTCCGGTACGAAATGCTACCAGCCCTTTCCGCGAACCCCCTTCACGCGCACCTCCATACCTCTGCACTTTATTTCTGCACTTCCTCTGAGTCTCATTCTCTTTCTGGTTGTAGAATTTCCACTCAGCCAGCCTTCCTGTGGGTCTGGGTGGTGTCTGTTTTTTCTTTTCGTTGTGGTTTTGAAATGGTTGTGCGAGGCAGTAATTTTCAGTGTTTCCCTATGCCGCCATCTTGGGTTTTTTTCTCTGTTTTGTTTTGTTTTGTTTTGTTTTTGGGGGGAGTGGGCGTTAATCCTCCCCTGAGAATATTTTTCCATTGATTTTTAGAGAGAATGGAAGAGAGAGGGAAAGAGAGAGAAACATCAGTGTGAGAGAAAAACATCGATTGGTTGCCTCCTGCACATGCCCCAACCAGGGCTCCGGGCGAGAGAGAATCCTACAATCGAGGTACGTGCCATTGACCAGAATCAAAGCGAGGAAGGACCCTTTGGTCCACCAGGCGATGCTCTATCCATTGAGCCAAACTGGCCAGAGCTTTATCCTTTGCTTTTAAAAATATAAGCAGATGTGCACAGGTTCACATATGTCCATGCACATTCATGCCCCTTTTCCACACTGAGCTAACACGCCGTAAAGGTTATTCTGCACTGTGTTTTTCTTAGTGTAGACTGGTGCTGCCCATGTACAGTTTATGGAGATCCTCCTCGCCCGCTGGTCAGCTGCAGGTCTGCAGTGTATCATGGTTACCTCCTGAGGGACACTTGGGTTGCTTCCGGTCTTTCGCTTCCATAAATGTTGCTGTAGTGAATGGCCTTGTGTTTCTGCCAGTGCATCTTTGTGGAGGTGGTGCAATGATCATGGTTACAAAGGGTGTGGCCCAGCCACCCACTGGAGGAGGGAAGCCAGGAGTGCCTGTGAACTCTGTGGCAAGGGCCGCCGTTGGTGGGAAGGCAGCCTGTTGCTTGCACTTGGCCCTTGGCCCTCCCGGAAATGTGAGAACACGCCCTACTGGGAGCCGTGGGTTCCCCCCTTGTGAGGTCACTATTGCAGGCTAGAAAGAAGTTAGAGAGCATCATTAACCAGCACAGTTTGATCTGCAGGAGAGCAGGCCACACCTAACAGTCCTGATGGCCTCAGAGGACAGGATGCGGGGCGGGTGGTGTGGGGCGTCGTGGTATACAAGACGGCCAGTGTCTGCCGGGGGCAGGCTTTCCTTCCTTCATCATCGGGTCTCAGTTACCTCCTTCCACCTATTGTTCAGCAGCCACTGCTGCTGGGAAAAGCCGATGCTAACTTCCACATCCTCTTAGAACATTTGTGAACGTCCTGTGGGTTCAGTTCCAAATTGGAGCCTGGAGCTAGGGAAGGGGCTGGCGGTGACGACAGGAGGGGCTGCCATCTGCACGCCAGCATCTAGGTGCACAGGTTGCCCTGCACAGATGCTGTCTGGTAATGGCAAGAGTGTGGCTTTGCAGAAATGCAGTGTCATTTCACAGCTAGGAGGTGAATGAACTTCAGTCCCTTGAGTTGGGCAAGCCCTCCACCTGCTGTGCAAACACAGCCTCCAGCCCACCGGCAGTTGTGCGTGGGCCCACAGGAATGACCTCACCCTCCCGACAGCACCCCCAGCAGCCAAGGCCCGTCTCAGACCTCACACCTGGTCAGGCCTTGGCTTTTCCATTAATAAAAAAAATTTCACACAAACATCAGATCTGTTAGGATAATTTCTATCTCTGCAATGTTCCTAGTCATTGACTGTGGTGTTTGACAGGGCGGGGATAAACTAAACTCAGGAGCAAGTAAAAAATGCTCCAGCTGCAGGCCGGTTTTGTGCAGGGCCACCGGCCCACACGCCCCTGCCATCCGAGGACCCAGGTGAGGGGCCGTGTGCGGTCTCACAGCGGCTCTTTCATCCCTAGGGAGTCGAGGGGCGCGCTGGGCAGCCGGGCCCTCTCACATGACAGCATTTTCATCCCGGAGTCGGGACAGGACCCCACGCGGCCCGTGCGGGTGTTTTCCCAAGAAAACGTGTGTGACCGGATTAAGGCTCTGCAGGTAAACTCCTTGGCAGTGTCACTTGGTATGTATGTCAAATACAAATGGAGATGTTTTTAAATCCCTGCTTGGTTTATTTGATACTAGAGGCCCTGTGCACAAATTCGTGCACAGGTGGGGTCCGGCTAGCCCGCCCTGATCAAGGCCAATTGGAGCAGGGCTGGCTAGGGGGAGGGGCAGCAGGAGATTGGCCGGCCGGCCTCAGCTGCATTCCCGCTGGTTGGCCAGCCACAGTGCGCGTCATAGTGACCAGTTCCGGGCATTCTGGTCATTGTGGTTGCTTGGCTTTTATACATATAGATATTTTAAAGTACAATTGCTTGCACATCACAACTTTCCCAAGAAACACCAGGTAGTTACAACTGGATCTTGACTCATCTGCATGGTAACTGCTCTTTTTCAAGGTGACAGCAGAGCTGGTGGCAGACAGGCGTTCTCCGTTCAGCCCTCTGCACCTCGGCCAGGCGCAGAAATATCTCCCGAATGAATGAATCGGGGCGGGAGGGTTTGTGGATAAAGTCGCTGATGAAAACAAGAGCACATGTTCTTTATTCCGATCAGTTAAAAATACAGTGCAATGTGAAAATGGGGCCGCCTCCCCCTCCGGGGGGCCTTCCTGCCAAGCGGGGAGATGACACCGGCATGAGTTCTGAGGACGATGGGCTGCCCAGGAGCCCCCCGGAGATGTCCCTGCTGCATGACATCGGTCCCGGCACAACCATAAAGGCAAGTACAGCCTGCACCCGGTTGTCCACTGGCCCCCACCGCTGCAGAGGCCCCCGTGCAAGTCCCGTGGTGGGGGGCCGGGCTCGGTGCGGCGGGAGGTCTCCAGCGCAGGTTACTGGCGCCCACAGTGGGCATTTGTTTTCACTCTTTGAGCAGAAATGCAGGCCTCCCTTAGGCGGACAGGATCGGGTCGCGTGCTTCATGATGGGAGAGATCTGACACAGTGGCCTCTACCTGGTCTTTCCTGTCCGAGCAGATGACCAGACCGAGAGGAAGCACCTTTGTCCCTGCTCTCTGTTGGCCTGACACTGGGCTGGAAGGAGAAAGGAGTGGTCAGCATAAGTGACTTGATCTGGGCTGTGGCATCTGAATGGAGGACAGTGAGAACTGGTCAGGCAGGGGTGGGGGTGGGGTGAGGTGTGGTGCTGGTAACAGGGCAGTGGGGGGTTGACCTGGCAGGAGAGGCGGCATGACCTCCGCGGGTTGGGGAGCTCTTCCTGGATGCCACTGTCCCCCGGGACCCACCAGGAGGATGGTCCCTTCCTGCGGTGCAGACTGCAGGGCTCCCGGGCCGCCCACCACCCAGGCCACGTGCTTGTACATAAATGCCCTTGTCCCCTGGCACAGCTTGCTGAGGGCTGGGCAGAGGGGGGCTATTCGTGTTATGCTGGCACGTGGAAAACAAAGGAAGGCCAGGGTCCATTTGTACAGCCACTCTCCCGCCCGGAGCACCTGGGGGCCGCCACTGCTGCCGGGCCGGGGCTTCCACAGGGAGCGCTCGGGTTCCATCTCACTCTGAGACTCACAGAGCCTGTGCCCTCTGAGCTCCAGGAGCCCTGCAGAGGCTGGGGACGGCACGGCCGCTCGGTGTGTGTGTGCAGCTGTGGGCGGCCAGGGGGTCACTGACGACAGGAAGGCAGTGTGGCCAGTGAACTAGCCCAGCACCCTCAGAGCTCCACTCCCGGTGCGCCTGTCCCTGCCTGCTCCACGCGGGCCTGGG
>PVJC01014628.1:0-10749 GCA_004026665.1 Murina feae
AAAAAAAAAAGAAAAATAAAAAATAAAAAAAAGAATAAAAAAAATTATCAAGAATGAGTACTAAATTTTAGCAAGCACTTTCCTACATTGTGATGTTGAACCATTCCTGTTCTTATGATAGAAACCTACTTAATATTGGTATGTGCATGTGTGTGTGTGAAAGACAAGAGAGAGAGAGAGAGAAATTGAGAGAGAGAAATTCATGTCTGTCTGAAGTTACAGAAAGAAAAGGTGAATCACGAATACAGGGAATTTAACATGGACATCAAACTGAACATCCAGGGAAATCAAGAATAAAGACCAAAGCCTGGGTTTTCATCACAGAAGGCATTTAAATGAGCCCTTTTAAAGAAACATGCTATGAGGGTGAGATTCTGACAGGAAGGAGAAATCAGAAAATATACATTTTTCACTTTTTAAGGACTTGAAAGCAGAAAGCAGAAGATGTAACACACACACACACACACACACACACACAGGAACCCTCCCTAACCTTCAATACTTCTTGGAAGAAAACCTCTGTGGAAGTGAACTCAGCAACAGGACAAGGGCAACATGCCCCATCCATGGTCAGGTTGTACCTACAGGCACGACAATCAAGAGCTCGGAAAAACCAATAACTATATCCCAGGAGCCTGAGGGAAAGGCCACTATGCAGGAAAGAAGGGATGGTATGGAATGAGAATGAGTTAACCATGTCCTATAAGAAAGCAGCTGCTTTACTGGAGGTGATAGTGTTTGGGCAAACCTTACAAAACCTTATGTTTCTTTGGAAAAGACCTTACCCCCGAGAGCCTCTGCTGTTCACACTGATGTTGAGGTTCATCGCCAACCCGTTTCCCCTTCCAGGAAGTGCTGTGTCAGCAACACAGTTGGAAGGATATCTACCAACGAAACAATACCCTTCTAGGAAGTACTTCTGTCAATATCATCTAATCTAATAAAAGAGTAATATGCTAACTGCGTCACTCTGCTACATCCAAGCCACGCCCACCAGCCAATCAGAGCTACTAAATGCAAATTAACACAACCAAGATGGTGGCTGGCAGCCATAGAGCTAGAGCAAACAGGAGGCTTTGTTGCGCCGGCGATGGAGGAAGTTGCCTGCCTAGCAGGCTGTGGCCTCTGCTCAAGGCAATAAAGTTTCAATTATAGAAGATAAATAAACCCCAGATACCTGCTTCCAGCCAGCTTTGCTGGGAGCCTGGTTGGCTGGGGGCTGTGGCCAGCCTGCAAACATCCATCAGCCACTCACCCAGGCTGGCCAGGCACCCCAGCAAGACACCTTTCCCTGAAGAGAATGTGGCCAGCCTGAAAACGGACCTCAGCCCCTCACCCAGGCTGGCCAAGAACCCCAGCGAGACCCCCACCCTGATCCGGGACACCCTTCAGGGCAAACCAGCTAGCCCCCAACCATGCCCCAGGCTTCTATCCTATATAATAAAAGGGTAATATGTAAATTGACCCTAACAGCGGAATGACTGAGAATGACTGGTCACTATGACACACACTGACCACCAAGGGGCAGATGCTCAATGCAGGAGCTGTCCCTGGTGGTCAGTGCACTCCCACAGGAGGAGCTCTGCTTGGCCACAAGCCAGGCTGATGGATGCCGGTATAGCGGTGGTGGTGGGAGCCTCTCCTGCCTCCTCAGCAGTGCTAAGGATGTCCAACTGCAGCTTAGGCCTGCTCCCTGCTGGCAAGTGGACATCCCCTGAGGGTTCCCAGGCTGTTAGAGGGATGTCTGACTGCCAGCTTAGGCCCAATCACCTGGGGAGTGAGCGTAAGCCAGCAGGTGGACATCCCCCGAGGGTTCCCAGACTGTGAGAGGGCACAGGCTGGGCTGAGGGACACTCCTCCCCCCGTCTGCCGAGTGCACAAATTTTTGTGCACTGGACCTCTAGTTCAAGGAAGTTCATAGAAGAGAATAAAGCAGCTTAAAAGGCCCCGATGATCTAGTTACAGGAATTACTATGCAGTTCAATGTATACACTACATTTACTTTTTTTTTTTTTTTTTTACTATTTCTCCTTTCTTCATCTCTCACCCACAATTCCTTTCCTCTTTTTACCTACACTCCACAGAGACCTAATTTAAATACATGTAAAAGTCTCTAAATTATCATGATAGACTAAACATAGAAATTAAATAAGGGATGTCTTAAAGATCACTTATTAGAATTAGAAATCAATGGAGGGGAGGTAATTTGGAATAATAGTTTTGTGGATATGTACAAGAAATTTAGGGCCAACTTGCTGGGGAAATATCTCTCAGAAAAGCCAACATGACTATATAGGGCCAATGGAAGGGCCTTTACGTGTTTTTTTCCTCCCTCATTTTACTATTGTTTTTGACACTTTCATAACTTTACATTTAAATCACCTGCATCCCTGCCTGTTTTCTCTGCCTCCACCAATACATCCTACATACTTCTACCATACCAACATTTATTAAATGTTGCTCTTAGCATATTGCCAAGAACCTACAATGGTTCTCCATATGCTCATGGTATTCAAGGTAATTCACAAATCAACCCCTCACAGTCATTTTCCCCAACACAAATTTCCTTCAGGCAGGCCAGTTTCTAGACTTTCCAAGTGTGCCATTGGCATTAAACCTCCTTGCACTTACCGATGCTTTTCTTTAGCAGAAAGACCTTCCTCCTTCAATATTTCCCTAATGCTACCTCATTTCAAGGTTTGGCTAAGTCCTAGCACCATCCTTATTCTAGACCTAACTGACTTCTTTGCTGAGCTATAACCATAGACTACTCTGCACAATATTACACTTCATTATATATGAATATTTCTTATTTACTAGCCTTTTCTGCCCTACTATATTTGTAAGTTCACTGAGTCTGCTGTGTGGGGGGAAAAAGACACCTATAATATACACAGTTCAGTGTACATTACAGTAAATGTCAGCCAGAAATCTATGCTATAAGACCTGGGTTAACTTTGCTATGGAAGAATTTATTTAGATCAGAGGAAGAGATAATAATATTAACTACTACCTTGAGGGAACACAACTAAGGAATCTGCTTATTGCAGAAAAAGAAAATATCTGGAGAATGTTCTAAAATTATCTTCAGCTGCTTATCTTTAAAAGAAATTATAATATACAGTTATAAAATACTGTTTTGCATATTATAAGAAAAGCTCTTTCTTTGGATATAGCCCAAATACAACTTTAAGTAATAATTTTTTATGCTTTAACTCACTTCGTCTTGTAGAAGTTGTTTGGCGTTACATATCAAGAAGGCTTTCACGATGTGACACTAAGTTATCTCCCACCTTTATTTTCTGTTACCTGGCTCCTGGGTGGCTTGCAGAAATCATTAATTATTCTTAAGTAAGCAAACCTCTGCTGCTGTTCACTCTGGATCACACTACAAAGGGCTGCCTATGAGAGAAGCAGCCACATTTATAGCATCTGTTCTTATGACTTTTCTTCTGGGGTTCATATTTAAAAGTACTGCTGCTTCTCTCTGTCTGTGGCAACTTATCACCAATGGCATGTCACTCCATAAGGGAGTCACATGACCTCTCTTTAAAATTTTTTTTTTCTTTTATTGATTTCAGAGAGGAGGGAGAGGGAGAGAGAGATAGAAACATCAATGTGAGAGAGAGTCATTGATTGACTGCCTCCTGCATGCCCCACACTGGGGATCAAGCCTGAAACCTGGCATATGTCCTTGACCAGGAATTGAACTGTGACCTCCTGGTTCATAGGTCAATGCTCAACCATACCAGCCATGGCAGATGGGCAACATATTACCTTCTCAATGCATCTCAGCTTGGACCTATTTCAATGTCTGGAGGATGACTTTGGAGTGACCCCAGATTACCCAAAAGTGAGTTTTATGTAGGTCGTGAAATGAATATAGTACGGTCATCTTAACTATATGCTGCATATGCTATAAAATCCCATCTAATCCTTTTCCCTTGACTTGGTGACAGAAAGAAAAGTATCTTTTTAATATAACTTCAGCCTCTTCCCTTCTACCTTTCCCTCTCCACACACTCTGGCTTGTATGCTTACTTCTACTCCTCTGGTTCCTCACCCTGGGAATCATTCTTAAAGTCTACTAACATGAGGTTCCCAGATCATAATTTCTAACACAGCCTTTATCACCACCCAAATTCTCTTACTCTCCTATGCCACACTGACTTATGGGCTTCATATGCATTAAAACACAAGCAGCGTCTGCTTTGTGGTCAAATTAGTACTTGTGCTCTCTCATGGCATGGCATCCCCACTCAACTGTAAACTCTTTAAAGAAGATTATATCTTTCTAGATTTATCTTTCCAACACAGCATCCCACATATACACACATTTTACACTCACACACACTTTACACTCACACACACACACTCACACACTAAATATTGGTCCTATTAAAAATGAATAGCATACATACTTAAATGTCTGAAAATAAAGAAAGTCTGTAATATGTTCCTCCAACTCACTTAAATATCTAAATTTATTTTATTAAAATAGGTTAAGAGTTTCACTATCTGCAGTCATCAACCTCATGTTTATTTTCCTATCTCACATCTGTTGGCAGCCCAGAAGTTGAAGAGGCACTCTGAACTAAAGCAACATTCTTATATTTCATTCAGCTCTAGTGTGACTAACATTTCAATGCTATCCGTATCTGCTTATGTGAAAGTCATGGACAACTTGCCTCCATTATTAAGGCACCATAAGGCATAATTGTATCTAAATGATTCAGGATGAAACACACACCAAACTGTTTTGCTGAAATCAACTTATGTAGTTGAACATTTACTGTGTACTATTAGACAGTTGGCTCATTTCACATCTTTGGCATGTAAAAGCCAATTTGGGTTTAGACTTATGTTGTTAAAAATGATGCCAATGTGTACTTCTCACCTTCTTAAATATATCAAAATTTCTCAGGATGCCAAACAAAATCCATCCTCTGGGAGTGAAATGTGCCAACAGTTTAATGGCACATGGAAGCATTACTGGAAAAACTTGAGAGGGGGAAGAAACAGACCCTTTCCCAATAACTAACTAAGGCCTCATAACTGAGAATAAATGATAGCTCTGGTAATTATCTGCTGAACTTCAGGCCTGAGAGCCAAATCAGATAATTCAGTACAAATTTTAGAATGATGTCTACATAATTCCTCCAACTCTATAGCCTCAGGGTATGAAACTGGATTTTTAAAGCTTCTCTTGGCAACTGTGCTTGCTGTTTTAAAGATGGAGAAGAAAGCATGTTTAAGAGATTAGAAATAAAAATTTTCTTCTTTTAAGAATTCAAGTGGTGGCGGAATACATAAAGAAATGAGGACTCCATGAGTAAATATTCATATATATATATATGTTATACATTCAAAATGAATGGAAATATGGATACCAATCATGCAGATAATGGGTTTGCTTTACCCTGGTAAGTATGCTTGTTTGTACACAGAGAGGAGGAAGCTTGGCAGGGCATAAAAGTAATGTAAGATACTTTGATAAACATGTGGCATTTGAATATTATTTATTGGTATTTTCAAGTTGTTCTTTAAAAACTCGTACAGGTTGCATAGTTTTAAAATAATGATAATGTTGCCTGAATTTCAGTAAGAGATTAGGTAAAATCAATCATTATTACTAAATTTAAAAGTATTAAATATTAAGCAGTACTAGATTTTACTTCAAAGTACTTTGTCACTATTATTAACCTTGGACATCAAAGAAAGATTGGAGAAAGTACTGTGGACATACTGTACATGTCAAGAAAATGATTTCTATAATTTGTCTACATTTGAAATTTCCCTCAGAATAAATCGCAAATAAAAAGTTTGCAAGTGCTAAAATACAGTAAAGGAAAATTTCCTCTGATAGCTATAATAAATACCAATTTCACACTTTTGAAAATAAACACATAAGCAGACTTAGTTGAAAGCTGCATTTTGATGGTAGTCATCTATATTTTTCAGAAATCAACAGCCGTAGAAAATTTTAATGGTCTCGCTATACTTTGCTTGGTCCTACTTTATTCAATGCAAATCTGCTTCACCATAACATTTCCCATTTTTCATGAGAATGATGGTATATAAGACCAAAATAATTAGACTTTTTGGAAAAATGGTGCTAAAAACACACAACCTGAGATCTACCTTCTTAACAAAGTTTTAGTGTACAGTACAGTATTGTTAACCATAAGTACGTCTACTTATAGAATTTTCTCATCTTGCATAACTGAAATTTTATGCCCATTGAATAGCAGCTCCAGCCCATGCAAACCACCATTCTACTTTCTGCTTTCACTACTTTAGATAGATATAAGTGCAATCATGCAGTACTGTTCTGTAACGGGGTTATTTAATTTGGCATAATGTTCTCAAGGTTCATCCATGCTGCAGCATATGACAGTATTTCCTTTTTCATGTCTAAATAATATTCCATTGTGTGTATTTACCACATTTTTTAAATCCATTTACCTACCTATGGACATTTAGGTTGTTTTCATCCCTTGCCTAGTGTGAAGAATGATGATGCAATGACTGTGGGAATGAAATATATCTTCAAGGTCTTGATTTTAATACTCTGGGATTAATATCCAGACATAAAATTGCTGGATCATATAGTTCTTAATTTTTTTTTTTTTGAGAATCCTCTATATTATTTTCCATAATCGCTGCATGATTTTACATTTCCACCAACAGTGTACAAGTGTTGCAACTTCTCTACAACCTCACTTATTTTTTGGTAAAGTTCACCAGTTAGGAGGTTTTTGGAAATAACTTATTTTCTTTTTTTTTCACAATGTCCATCATAACAAGTGAGAGATAGTATCTCATTGTGGTTTTGCTGTGCATTTTTCTGATAATTAGAAATGTTGAGTATCTAATCTAATAAAAGAGTAATATGCAAGCTGACCCTCACTCCAAGACCCCAAGCCACGCCCACCAAGCAAGCCACACCCATCAGCCAATCAGAGCGACTGTATGCAAAATTAACCTAGCCAATATGGCGGTTAATTTGCATACACAGGCACCGAGTGAAGACTGAAGATAGCCTAAAAGGGAGCCAAGCAGCAGAGAAGGGAGGGAGCAATGCAGTGGAGATGGGAGGGAGTGAGGCAGCAGAGATGGGAAGGAGCGAGGCAGCAGAGATGGGAGAGCAAAGCGGCAGAGAAGGGAGGGAGCTGAGGCAGCAGAGATGGGAGGAAGCGAGGCAGTGGAGAAGGGAGCGAAGCCTGTCAAGGCTCCCTTCTCTGCTTTGCTCCAACTCAGTAAGCCCTATTCTTGCAGGAATAGGCTGAGGAAGCCCTATTCTTACAGGAATCTTCCTGCAATAGGTCTCTAGTCTTTTCATAAACCTGAAATACTGGCCACTTGTCTGTCTTCTTTAGAGAAATGTCTACTTAGTCTATTTTAAAATCAAGTTATTACCATTATTTTTTTCCATTGAGTGTAGGAGTTCCTTATGTATTTTGGATATTAACCCCTTATCAGATATATTACTTGCAAATATTTTCTCCCATGCAGCAGGTTGCCTCTTCACTCCCTTATCTCCTTTATTGTGAAGAAGCTTTTCAGTTTGATGTAGTACCACTTGTGTACTTTTGCTTTTGTTGTGTGAGCTTTTGGTGCCATATCCAAGAAATCAATGCCCAGACCAATGTCATGGAGGAGAGATAGAAACTAGTCCCTTGGGCTTCCCACTGAAAAGCCAGAACATTGGACGCATGCTTCACTCTTCTTCCCTCTGAGGAAGAGGCCACTCAACCCTACTGGCCCCTGTCTGCCTTCACATTGGTATTTGGGAGCAGCAGCATGTACCCAGCATCTTTCTCTTCTCCATGGCCTCAAGCATCTAGAGCATGCTTGGTCCCATGCAGGCAAGGCAAAAACCAACTTCTCAGGTAGTGCCTCCCCACCTCCAAAAAAAAAAAAAAAAAAAGCAAAAGCCAGAATATAGGACACAGGGCCTAGTCTTCTCTTCCTCTCCCCAGGGAGAAGGCAGGCAGTTGGAATGTCCTCCCAAATGCCTGACACTGCTCGGGGTGGAGATGAGGCGGGAGTAGAGGGGGAGGGACTATGGTGAGAGGGTGGCATGAATTTTCCTGCTGGCTTCAATGTGGCTAATTTTGAGCTCGCCTGGGGTGCAGAAGCCTCTTAACTGGTTCCTAGATTTCTCACAAAAGGAGTTGTTCCATGTATTGTTGTTGAGTCGATGTCTCTGTGGGAGTTAGGAAGGTCTGGGGCTTCCTATTGTGCCATCTTGCTGACACACAGTCAGACTTTTCTTCAATTGGCCTTTGTAATAAGATAACCTCACCAATTAGTGGCTGAATTCCATGTGGACAAAGTAGAAGAAAACACAAGCATTTCTGGTAAGAGCCCTCATTCAGGCTGCCACACACTCACATGCATAACCAACTTGATAATTTTGGTTAAGCTGACTGGTTGTTTGATAGAACTGACTGGGTGTAAAAGGATGGTAGTCAGGTTTGGAACTGCATTAGTAATTGTCAATTCATCACATATCTGAAGCAGTTATGCATATAGAAAGCTTCAAAGCTTTCCCAGTAATATAAGTTAGCATGATATAACCAACAAAAGTGTATAAGATTATAATAGAAAAATATTTTTTGAGGTCTTCAGTCTAGTTTCCAACAAGTTAGTATTGATGTATATTATTATTTTTATTAGACTTTTTTTCATGACTGACATTTCAGATTTTACTCCTGAATTGATTATCTATTATTTCATTTTATTTTTGTAACACTTTTGGGAGGTAGAACCTGAGGAAATGGAGCTATATATATTTTTTATTGCTAACTTAGTACATAGATACTAATTGCGGAAACAATCTGTTTAGAGACGGTGGAGCTTTTGTACTGACTGTTATATGGTGCAGCAGAACCATTATAATCAACAGTAGATGCCATATCTTAGAAAACATTTGAGATATACTGCATTTATGACTTTCGTAGCCCTTATAAATGAACAAGTACATTCTAAATCACATAATCAAAACATTGTTTTACTGGTTAAAATTTTTTGTTTTGAATTTGATTTTCCTTTGACTTTGTAGAGAATGAGAGCCAAAAATAGCTTGTAATTTTTCTACTATAAATGATAAGACTCTTCTGTGCTTTACTATAAATCAATTGTTCTATAACTTCTATTTGTTAGGAAACAATTGAAATAGAAAACCCAATGTACCTTCCTAAGTTTCATGGTACTATTTATCATGAGCTAAGGAAATCATATTATACACTTTCAATATTACTTTAATTCTGGTTTCCAAACAATATATATATGTCTTTCAAGGTTAAAAGCATTGAAGGTACACATGAATGCTAAGGAAAATCTTAAAATTTCCTGACATGCATTAGCCATCCTATTTGTATAACAAATATCTTGTTTGTTTATGATGGTCCACATCATTAATCTAGATAAATACATGGAGAAGTGAAGGGAGCTGGGTTTGCTATTTTGTCCATTGCCCAGCAACCAATGCTTATACTTGTTTTGTAGCAGAGCACTGTGGCATAGACTTAGAGCTGTTACAGCATATGCCATTTTCTATATCAGTACTCACTCAGGCAGGAGAACCTAAGAACTCACATTTACTCCTGGTCAACAGGGCAACTTTTACTTCTCTAAAATGTTAATGTTTGTCACAATTAGGTGATGGACACACAGAAACTTTTTTATAGTATGTTTGAATTTTTTTGACAAAAGTATAAATGCCCATCAAGTCAATTATATGCCTTCATACTTTAAAACCATTTTTTTATGAACTTTGAAAAAAAAGTCTGAGTCAAAATAGGCTTATTTTAAATGAACACTCTAAAAAATAATATAAACTACAAGAGCACAACTACAAGTGCCCCTCCCAACTATGTACCTGAAATTTGTATAACTTTGTTAACCAGTGTCACCCCAATAAATTCAATGAAAAGGAAAAAAATAAAAAAACTGAAGTGTTCCTCCCCACTCCTAATCACGTAGTTTCATTCTCTAAGGTAACCATCCTTTCTTTTAACAGATTATATGTTTTCCTTTATTATTAAAAATACTTTTCAGAGTCAACAGATATGTAAAGTAAGTATCACTCTGATAAAAATAAATTTGAAATAGATTTTATCAATGACTTAAAATATGCAATATGTAAAAAATGATAAAAATCAAAAATTTTCCTTTTTATAACCTAGTATTTGAACATTATTAAAGATATAAAGCAAAGGACTTTTAAAACCTATCTCATAATTGTTCTATTGTTCAAAGTCAAGCTTATCTAATATAATAAAAGAGAAACATGCAAATTTGACCATTACCACCAACCAATCAGAGCGGCTGTATGCAAATTAACCCGGCCAACAGCCATGGAGCTAGAGCAAACCAAAGGCTTCTGTTGCAACTGCCTGCCTAGGCTGGCTGAGCCTCTGCTCACAGCCACGCCCACCAGCCAATCAGAGCGGCTGTATGCAAATTAACCCAGCCAAGATGGAGGCCAACAGCCATGGAGCTAGAGCAAACCAAAGGTTCTGTTTTAACTGCCTGCCTAGGCTGGCTGAGCCTCTGCTCACGGCCATGCCCACCAGCCAATCAGAGCAGCTGTATGCAAATTAACCCAGCCAAGATGGAGGCTGGCAGGGTGGCTCTGCACTGGGAGCCTCCACGGCCGGCCGACATAGCTGTGCCAGGTGTGTCAGCTCAGTGGGAGGGGGGGTCTGGCCCCCTCTTGGGGCGTCCAGGAGCGCCTGTCCC
>PVJC01014628.1:10849-29624 GCA_004026665.1 Murina feae
CACCCCCTGGGGGCCTCCCCGGGGCATGCAGGAGCACGGGGCCTCTGCAGGGTGTGCAGGAGCAGCCGTCCTGGGTCTGCTGCCTGGCTTTGCCCCCTGGGGGCCTCTGCGGGACATCCAGGAACGCCTGTCCTGGGTCCACTGCCTGGCTCTGCCCTGGGGGCCTCCGCAGGGTGTCCAGGAACACCCGTCCAGGGTCTGCTACCTTCATCCGCCCCCCCGGGGGCCTCCACAGGGCGTGCGGGAGCGTCTGCTGCACAGTGCGGAGAATCCGAAGCCAGTTCACTGCCCAGCTCCACCCCGGGTGTGTTTGCTCAGCAGCAGGGCCCCACCGAGGGATTATGCACCAGCGTCCGCCCCTGGCTTGCCACTCAACTCTGAGCCAGGTGTGTCCCCTCAGCGGTGGGGGCCCACCAGGCGTGTGCAATCGTGGGCCCTCTGGTGGGAAACGTCCAGGCCTGCACTCACCAGCCTTCCCACCCCCCAGTGCACGAACCCTGAAGGGGCTGTGGGCAGCCTGAAAATGGCTCTCAGCCCCTCACCCAGGCTGGCCAGGCATGCCAGCAGGTGGACATCCCACCCGAGGTGTCCCAGACTGCAAGAGGGCACAGGCCGGGCTGAGGGACCCCCACCCCCCGAGTGCACAAATTTTTGTGCACCGGGCCCCTAGTTTCTTTATAAGCTTTAAAGATGACATAGCAATAATTCATGCTTGATTTAAAGTAACAGGAACCTTTATTTTTGAGATAGATAAGCCACTTTAGTTGAAAAATTATACTAGAGGAATGTGAATTGTTGGAAACTGATTATTTTTTGCTGGAAACTGATTGTTTTTAACCTACTTTGGTTGCTCTGAAAGGTCAGAGCTATGCACCCATTGTTTAAGTTGAAACATTGTTGATTATAGCAAATCTCCACCTGTTAATTACATGTAAAATTCTTCCTCACAATTTCCTGCCTAAGGATATTGTTGTTTTCTCAGAGACTCAATAAAAGGCTGGAGAGACTCAGGCATCAGTGGGCAATCTATCCTGGTAGAGGAAAGATGCCACGCCTGGTCCCCCAGTTTCCAAATTGATTCTCTTCCAGTCTCTCTCTCTTCATTTTGTGTGCGGCCTCCTTCAGAACTCGAACCCTGAATAGGAACCCTGAACTGGACGTGTAAGGGGCTTCAATAGTGAATAAGGTGCTATTTATTTCCTCAGCCCCAAAAATCTGCTGTTCAATAGCTGTGTACTTGGAGTAATTATTCTGAATGCTTGGTCCTATAACATTTGTGCTACAAAGACTTGTAAGATAACGTGTCTCATCAAATTGCCTGAGGTAAGTCGCTACCTTTCTTGGTCCCAATTTCTTTATTATTCAATTGGGTATAATTCCTGAAAGTAGAAGCTTACTAGTCTTTGATATTCTTTAGCAGATACAGTGAAAGGCATGACACATTTGTTACAGTGAAAAATGAAAGGCATGAAATTGATAATTGTGTGGAGGGCTGAGATTTCTCTCTAAGAATAACTGTGAACACACATAGTAGCTTCTGTGGGCAGGCCCCCTTAGATTTTAGAATAATTTACAAACAAAGGAAAAGTTCTTTTGACATTCAACAAAAGCAGTTATTTCATATTTTAATCTTTAAGGTGGAATACTTGATCAGAGAGAACATGAGATTTGGTTCTCTCCAGTCCTGGTTCTATCATAAACTAGGTACCCTGAGCCAATAAGTTACGATCTTGAGTCTCAGATTTCTTTGTGAACAAACTGTAATTAATATCTGCCTTATGGCCTGACCAGTATGGCTCAGTTGTTTGGGTGTTGTCCTGTGCACTAAAAGGTTGGTATGATTCCTGTGTTGTGGGCCTGATCCCTGGTAGGGGGCATGCAGGAGGCAGCTGATCAATGCTTTGCTCTCACATTGATGTTTCTCTCTCTCTCTCTCCCCCTCTCCCTGTCTCTCTCTCTAAAAATAAAATAAAAATATTTAAAAAATATCTGCCTTATTTTCATAAACAAAATTTTAGCAGTTATTATGTGTAACAATACAACAAATGCGACAACTTGCCTCTTGTTATTTTCTCGAACAAAACCCTTACTTTACATGTGCTCACTTGAAAGTAAAAGAGTAAAGCTCTTTTTCTTCTAGACCCAAAGCTGATGACACACATACTGATGTATATGTTCTTATGGCCATAAAAGCAAATCCCAGAAATTATTATAAAATTGGAGCTACTTATTCTTGATCTTGTGCGATGAAACGATAAAAGTGGACATTTAGAATGTGACAAGCTCAAGTTTCAAAAGACATAGTTCAAGCTTAGAGAGTCCAAGAAGAATGATTTTCTTCTCAGAAACAGAGTTCATCATAAATTATGCTTTGCTTTTAGTGTTTGCTAAAAAAATATACAATATTAATCTACAAATCAACACTTCAATCTGTTTGTAGCATATAATGTGGTGCAGCGGTTCTCAAAGTGTGCTTTGGGAATACTGATTCTATTTTGTAGGAGTTATACAAAAGAGGGTTCTATGATAAAATAATTTTGGGAAATGCTGGGCTAAACAAAGTTATGTGTTATTGCTTTTCCTACTTTGGAATTGCTTTGTTACTTTAATTATGAATTTCTAAGCAGGGCCTACATTATGCTGAGTTTCCTCCGTTTATTTGACCAGAGAATCCCTTGTTGACTCAGCTCATCTGGCAGGTTTAGTGTCATGCAGCATGCATTTGGGACATGCTGGCATATCATATCCTACAAGATTAGTCATCGAAATTCACAAATTATTGCAATAATTCTTACGTTCTCCTTTCTACGTGCTCCACTCCTCTTATTTCTTCCTTTTAAAATTGTCACAACACTGCATGTTTGGCTTCCTTTCTTCCACCTGATTCTGCATATTGCCTACCAGACAACTTCTCCAAATTTGCCATTTTCAATGGGCCACTCTCTTTGCTGAAGAGCCTGTCCATTGTACCCAGATTCAGATTCCTTAACCCTGCCCTTGACAACCTCCTGACCTGATGCTCCCAGTCTGCTTTTCGGATCTTCTATCCTGCTTCTCTGCTACCCAAGTTTACTCACTTCCCCAAAATTTGCTCTCCCATTTTCTATATCTCACTCTGTTCATGTCCTTCTTTTGGCTGAAATATATCTTTCCAATCCTATCCATTTGGTTGTAGTCTATTTGTTAAGCCTTTTCTTAGAATCTCAGCCTTCTTTAAAGGCGCAAAGGAATGAACATTTATTTTCACTTTGTGTGAAGGACTTAGCACTGCATCAAAAATTATTCTTCTTATCAACATATAAACACAACATCAAGGAGAGTGGTACTTTTATTGTACCACTTTGACAATACAGTACCACTTTGATAGTCCCAGCTTTGACAATACCAGGGCTGTGAGGCCTAAAGAGAGTCCCCAGTAATTGGGCACAGACACCTTCCAAGCCTAAAAGGTGTCAGAGTGCAACATAGCCATCACTCCAACCTCCAAACAAAAAGCTTGGGGAAAGGAGGAAGGAGTTATGGAGTCACTGGTTTTTGTGGAAAGTACCATGCTTGTGATGAGAGGAAATTCTATCCTATGAAACTAGTTTCAAAGATGCTGATGGGGCTCCAAAAGTTTACCTCAAAGACTGGCTGTACCTATACGACAAGATGACTGACACATCATTCCCCATTGGACATCTGCTTAGGCAGAGAATGTGCTCCTCTGTCCTGTGCCTGTGTTAGCAGGGCTGAGAGAACTGGAGAGGCAGAGGGGCAATGGGGGAATAGCCTGCGTTTGTAGGAAATGCCTGGAGAACAAGTAGGAGTTCACTTCAGTCAGCTTGCTGGTGCTCTATCCAAGATGATGACCTGCCTGGCAAGGGAAATCTGTCAGCAAGAGGCTGGTGAGGCACACAGCTGTGGGCAGGGTATGAGGTGACACAACTGCTGTACTCTGACATCAGTCAACAATATGGTGTAGACACCCTACAGGCCCTCTGAAAAACTCAGTATTTGGCACTTGAGAGGGCCCGCATTTGGATGCCTGCTTCAGATGTACTCAGAGAAGTAGCTGCAGCAGAGGACCCTAAGAGTGGCTAGCTGGGTAAAACAAAACAAAAACAAAAAAACAAAACAAACACATGCCCTGTTACCACTCCATTCACTCTCTCTGGCCTGGAAGAGAGAAGCAAGAATTAGAATCTTCAGAACCAGACTCTGGTCTCTAATCCCTTCAACCGCTCAAAAAGTAAGGATCCTAGTTTATGCCTGCATTGGGTAAAGGGTAGATGAGGATTTGGGATTACAGTTTCAAACAATACTGAATTTTACAAAATAAGTGACCTCCAAGTTGTTGAATATGATAAACATATACTTAAGAAGATGGACAAAGCCACGTGAAAACCACTGTGAGAGCAAATAAACTTGCTTAATATGTATAATTCCTGACTTGAGAATCCTCAGTAAACTGGTGACATGCTCTTCTCCAGAGTAAAAGACTGTCAGTGGAGGAAATAACAAATACGACCTCTGGCCTGGTCACTTGCAAATTCCACAGACAAAGTTGAGAGTTATTAGGATCTACCTTGCTGGTACTTTGAAGGTAAGGACATGGAAGAATCACGCTGCATATTCCCTTCGAATTCTCTTATTTTAGAGGACTGGTTTAGACAAGTTGACCCAGCAACTTCTTGATTGTAATCAGTTAAGTTTTCTTAATAGCAATTTCAATCAAAATAGTGATTTTGTAATAGCAATGATGATTAAGACAAAATGGTTGTGTCAACATTAGTATTTTTACACAAACATGAAATCCTTTTGATGAGAAAGATAAAAAGAAAGTCAAGTCAGATATTGGTTGCTACCTCTCTTCTCCTTGCCCCACACTCTTTCTCTTCCCAGAGCATCTTCCTCAAGGAGGGGTTTAAGCACAGATCAGGAATATAAAAGAGGGGCTTGGTGACTTTCTTCGCACTTCCTTATCCAGGACAAAGAGGTCTGAGGCCCAGCCCTGTTCCCTAATTAGCTATATAACTTTGGACAGGGCAGGGCAAGGTGGGGGTTGGAGTAGACATCTACAGAAGGATTAAATGTTAGGATTCTAGGAGCATCCACAAATCCCCTCTGCTTTCTAGTTAATCTCTCCATCATCTGACATTACTTCATAGAGAAGCCTATTTACTTGACAGTTGCTTTTAATGCTCTAAGTAGATCAATGCAACAGCGTACCCAATACCAAATCAATCAGGATTTTATTTCCTAGAAATCTGCTTTAACATAAAGCCTTCATCATTGCACAGGGTTTCTAAGTGTGTTTTTCCTTCTTCAGTAAATGTTTAGGTTATTCTTCAGTTCTCCAATAAAGATCTTTGGGAGCCAGACTACCTGGGTTTGAATCCTCATTGTACCCTTTATTACAAAGTGACCTTGGATACCAATTACTGGGCAAGCTTGTAAAATGGGAATAACAATGGAACATACTTCATGAGTTCTTCGAGGATTGATGAATACATGCGAAATGAAGTGCTTAAAACAGTGCTTGGCATAATAGATGTGAACCATTATTTTATTATTTTATGGGAAACTGAGTTTAGTCTGCAGGCAGCCTTATTGGTATCGTATAGAAGGCTGTGCTTGGGGTTTAATGTGCTGTGATTGCTGCTCTTTGATTTTGTGTTCTGTAAGTAAAGTCTGATGGGATGTGGAGCATACATAGAGGAGAGGGGGCTTGGCTATAGTGCAGTCCCCTCCTCTCAGGATAAGTTCTGCTCTGCCATCCCCTATGCATCACCTCCCACCAGCTCCTTTTTCTGCCCTCCTTCCCAGTGAATATTGCTGCTCTCTGCCCATTCTGAACGTGGATATGGATGTGAGAAGGGTCAGGGTTGGCAGGCACCCTATGGCATCATGAGGTAGGGCATGGAAGCAGCTGTCCTGCCCAGGGTTGGCAGTGCCTCAGAGCATTCTGTGGGCACTGGGCAGGGGCAAGCTTCCCGCCCACCTCTGATCCAGGTACCTGTCATGTTCAAGGTTGCAATACCTATCCAGCCTGGGTTGGAGCAGTGGGGCTGTGGAAGGGGGAGATGCCTGCCTTGGCTTCCTTGACTCTGGCCAAGGCAGAGTATCAGCCTAGCTGCCGGCAGGAGGGGAAACATGACATTTGATGGACTGCTTGTTGCCTGAGTCTTAGGGTGAGACCCCCAGGGGCCGGCGAGAGTCTGGGCTCTGAGAGAATCTATGTGCCTGAAGGAGCATGACCTAAATTAGCAAATAAAAACACCATTACTGGTTAAGAGGTCATGGAAGAAAGGAAAAGGCTTCATATTTTAGTACTTTTAATGCACTTTTTCTGTCTTATTTTGAACAAGGGGCCTCACATTTTCATTTTCACTTTCACTGAGCCCCTCAAATTATGCAGCCTGTCCTGCTGGCAAGGCTCACCTTCTTCCACAAGAAGCTTTTAAACAGGCACTTCCCTCAGCCACTCTTACTGAGAAGTCACAGGTGATAGGTTATTGAACTATCTAAATACAGACAACGGTGATCATGAACATCATATAGAAATTAAAAAATGAACGACTCCAACAATTTTTCTAAATAAAAACACTCAGAGTAGTAGCCCACTATTTCCAAGACTACAATTCCCTTCACTCTGTGCAGTAGAAATCACACACTGCCTCTATCCCGAATTCTCAGGTCGTAATCATTAGCTCTTTGGACAAAAGAATAAACGTTAAAAACAAACAATGTTTTAAAAGTTTCCTTGTGGGATGTCTTCTCTTATTTCCAATGGTTGACCTGGATAAGTGCACTGTTTATCTGAGGAACACTTCAGTTAAACATTTGAAATACTATGTAAGTTTATGCCATAATAATGAAAAATTACAGTGAAATTATAAATTTTCACCCAAAATTTGAATCAGTGATATTTTCCATGACGACACATTGTGGGGGCTGCTGGCAACGGGGCTGAAGGGCAAATAATAGCAGTGAGGGAGGCAGTGGAGAGGGCTCTGAGGAGCAAGTAGCAAATGTAAAGTCAGCATCAGAACAGTTAGGAAGTCTGAAAATTATTTAAGTTGTAAAGGCTGAAAGGTCAAGCATTGATAAGAGCACACTAATATAAGGTAAAGTACCATGGGTCATCTGAACTATACAATGAAGTACCACAGGTCATATGAATTGCAAATGTATTTTTAGTTTGGTCAACATTTCGGTGTTTTCATTTCAATATTATCCTCAATGGAACCATTTCACCTGAGAATTGATTCTCTCATTTATATTTTCTGATTGATTAATGTCCCTAGGGTGCTGCCAAATTAGAATCTGCTACCCAATGTTCCTTACAACAAGATGTGCCACTGGTTCAAAGGTGTGCTGAAGGGAAGAAGGCGAACCCATTCCAGCTGAGCGGTCGGGAAGCACCATCACGGGTTGAATGGAAAATCAGGAGCTGAATGTACAGTTTTAGAAAACAGATTTAAAAAAAGTGCCAACATGCTTAAAAGTTCCCACAAACCAAAAGCAGTGCTGTGGTATGGCACTTCTTATAGTTGTGCCTGCAACCTATGCTATATACCACAACCATTTTCTTTTTCTTTTTATGGCAACAGGTTAACTGCTACAAGGAAAACCTTGCCCACTGAGATCAAAAGGAACTTATTGGCACAAGGCATACTGGCATCAGACCGGACTTACACCTGCTGACATGTCAAAACCTTGAAACAGAAAGTTCAGAACTTCCTCATGAGCCCTGAAGGCAAGTCATTGACTTCATACGAGCTCAGAAGCACCTCTTTCCAGGGACAGCATTCAACCAACCATGCAAACAACAAAACTGGGCAAACAAAGCCTGAATATGTGCTTGGAAGTGAGTCTTAAGCCAAACAAACTGAGTCTGCTTCCAAAGCTGCAAGAGTTCAGATTAAAATCCAAGACTATATACAAAATAGGGAGTAAGAAGTTTACTGGGTAGCAATTTTGACTGATGAGTAGCATAAGCATGGAGTACTAGCCCCCATGCCTGGACCATGATCACAAACGCCCTTTGCCTGGCTTCTCAGGCTGGGCAAGGGAGCCAGGGGAACATGATCTCATTCCATCTGGTCCTTGGCACTTAGCTTCCTTTTGGTTTATCTTGCAGTGCAAACCTGCTCATGCCCTGGTGTCCTCTCCAAGTTTCCTTCCTAGCTTTGCTGCTTATGTTTCTTAAGTGCAAGGGTTCCACATCATATGTCACAGTACCAGTCACTGGTGAGCACTTAAGAAGGGCATTTAACTCAAACTCTGTTGAAGACCTCACTGGATTAGTTAGTACTATTTTATGTGACAGTTTCAGTGAGTCCCAGTTTTACCATAGGACTTAACAAATTCTGAAGTTGTGTTCTGGCCAGTTACTCAGTGGTTAGAGTGCCAGACCAGAGGGTTGTGGGTTCCATTTCTAGTCAAGGGCACATACCTGGGTGTATGTCTCTCTCTCCCCCTTCTCCCTCCCTTCCACTCGCTCTAGTAGTCAAAGAAAAAATATCCTCAGGTGAGGATTAAAAAAAAAAATTCTGAAGTTTTACTATTCCTTACCAACTGCTTTGCTTAGCAACTGAAAGACACTTTCCTTTTATCTTTTTTTCTGGTCTGACTGGAGTCCAAGAGTGCTGGAATGGATGCCTGCATCAGCGGGTTACCACTTTATACAATTCCAGCAAAACAACTTGAAAGAGTGCCAAACTATTTCGGGATTGCGCAGACAATAGTGACCTTTCATGATTCCATGAATAATGTAAGCAGGGAACATATTGTTGAGGTCAAAGAAAACAAAAAAAAATTAAAGTAATTGCCTAAACAGAAAAAGTAGGTGTAAGATTTTAGCAGAGCAAGCATTTGAAAATGGAGATCATACTGTTTACTCAGAAATTTTACAATTTTCGTTTTCCAGTGGCAAAACGGTGTTAATTACAATTTTTTGTTTCGAAGACCTCTGACTTGGCAGTCACAGAACTGTGCTGAGGTTTTGCGCTTTAACTCTTTTCTCCTGCCTTCTCTTTTACCAAGTTATCCAATTACTTGAATAAAAATAGGTGATGTAGTAGTCAGTTACTTATTTCCCTTCATTAAAATGGTGTCAGAACTTTCAACGAAGAAAGTATTTTTTTAAAACTCCACATTTTTAAGGTCATTCTAGTATTTGTGTAGTGGTATCTCCCGATTTCCCCCATTATTTCATTGTGAACAATTTCAAAGATATAGAAAAATTGATGATTTTTTTTTGTTGGGAATACACACCACCTTAAAGTGTGCGATTAACCTTTTTCTTTTTTTTTGGCAATTAACCTTTTTCAATACTTGTTTTAACTCTCTAATATCTATCATCCACTAATTTATCTTAATTTTTGGTGAATTTCAAAGCAAGTTGCAGATATCAATACACTCTACCTTTAACCACTTTGGTATAGATATCATTAAGTAGAATTCAATGTTTGTTTATAATTGTTTTTAAAAAGGTTTATTGTGATATAATTCACTTATTGTACAATTCATCTGTATGGCTATTTTATTTATTTTTTTACTTTATAATTGAATCTATTGGAGTGATGTTGGCTAGTAAAATTACATGTTTCAGGTATACAGTTCTATAACACATTATCTGTATATTGTACTGTGTTCAACCACACCAAGTCAAATCTCCTTCTATAATCATTTATCCCCCTTATATCATCACCCCCCTTTCCCGCTGGTAATCACTATACTCTTGTCTGTGTCTATGAGGTTTTTTTTGGCTTAATTCCTTCACCATTTTCACTCAGCCCCAACATCCCTCCCCTCTGACATCTGTCAGTCTGTTCTCTGAGTCTGTTTCTATTTTGTTTATTAGTTTATTTTGTTCATTAGATTCCATATATGAGTAAAATTCCACATATAGTACATGTCTTTCTCTGTGTATGGTTCTTTTATACATTAAACCTTTTAGTGGAGAAATATGGAACATTTTTTCCTCTGTCATTATTATATGTGTCAGATAATGTTTGTGGTTTTCAGATTTTAAGCTGATAAACATATGGAGCAACAAGTTGAAAAAAGACTACAGATCCTTCTCTCAACACTAATAAATGAGAAATTTCATTTCCAGAATAGATAACATAATTATAAACCTCAACTTCAAAACCAAGTCATTTAGACAAATGACCTTTCATCTATAATCATTCCACAAAAATGGTGTCACTAAAGGCCATGGGATCTAATACTTTACCATAATTTTGCACCAATTTTCCAAAGACAACTGCATGGCATCACTCACTTCACAAGCTCTTGTGTAATGTGACCTTATACAGTGTAATCAAGTGGCAGGTTTAATTCCTCTCCCCTTGAATTTGGGTGACCTGGTGGTGGTTTCAACCAAAAGGATGGCATAGGTGATGATCTGGGATGGGTCATTAAAGGCCTGGCAGCTTCTACCTTGTTTTCTGGGACACTGACTTTTGGAGCCCTGCACTGTCATCTAAGCAGTTCGACCACAATGTAAGAAGAGACTGTCATGCTGTGAGGAAGCATGGGCCACATGGAAAGGCTACACACAAGTTCTCCAGAGGATAGCCTCAATTGAGGTCCCAGCTAAAGGCCAGCACACACTATTAGACATGTAAGCAAAGATGCTCTTAGCTGATTCCTACCTTCAACTGTGAAATCTTTCTAGCTGAGCACTCAGATGTCCTAGAACAGTGTATCAATGGAACCTATCTCCTGGGTCCTGTTCAAATTTCTGACCCACAGAAGCCTTGGAAGGAAGAGAATGATTGTTTTACATCACAAGGTTTTGGGATGGTTTGCTACATAGCAATAATAACCAGAATAGTCCTCCTCTGTCCCCTATCCAACAAAAAGAAAATACCACTATTTTTAAAAGAAATATATTTTTGTTTGCAGACATAATGTATAGAAAATACATTGAAATGATTATACACTATTATCAAGCAGATACATGGATGATCCAACATCCATAAATCAATCAATATGATAGACCACACTAAAAAAAATGAAGGCTAAAAATCATATAATCATTTAAATCGATTCAGAAAAAGCCTCTGATAAAAGTCAACATCATTTCATGATAAAAATTCTCAACAAACTGGGTATAAATGGAACATACCTCATAATAAAGACCATATATAAAAAGCCCACAGTGGACATCATATTCAATGGTGGAAAACCAAAAGCATTTTTCTGAGATGGGATGTAGGTCAAGGATGCCCACTCTCACCATGTTTATTCAGTGCTGTACTGGAAATCCTAGCCAGAGCAAATAGGCAAGAAAAAGAAATAAAGGACATTCAAATTGGAAAGAAAGAAGTAAAATTGCCTTTATTTGCAGATGATGTGATATTATATATTTAAAGACCTTAAAGATGTCACCAAAAATTGTTAGAATAAAAAAATTCAGCCCTGGCCGGTTTGGCTCAGTGGATAGAGTGTTGGCCTGTGGACTCAAGGGTCCCAGGCTCGATTCTGGTCAAGGGCATGTACCTTGGTTGTGGGCACATCCCCAGTAGGGGGTGTGCAGGAGACAGCTGATCGATGTTTCTCTCTCATTGATGTTTCTAACTCTATCCCTCTCCCTTCGTCTCTGTAAAAAATCAATAAAATATATTTTCTAAAAAAGGCCAACAGGTATATGAAAAAATACTAATATTACTAATTATCAGGAAATTGCAAATCAAAACCACAATGAGAAATCACCTCAGACTTCTTAGGAATGACTATCATAAAAAACATGAGAGATAACCAATGTTGGTAAAGATGTGGAGAAAAGGGAACTGTAGTGTTCTGTTGATGGACAGGATTATGTCTCATACTAGTACTTGTTTGTTTATTCTATAATACTCTGAATGTCTTAATCTTTTTTTATTTTTTAAAAAATCCTCACCTAAAAATGAAAGAGAGAGAGAGAGAGAGAGAGAGAGAGAGAGAGAGAGACGCTGATCAGTTGCTGAGTGGAAATTGAACCTGAAACCCAGGTATGTGCCCTGACTGAAAATCCAAATGGCAACCTTTTGGTGTACATGACAACACTTACCCACCTGAGCCACTCTGGCTGCCAGGCTGAATGCCTTAATCTTAACCAACACAAAAAAATATGTTTCTTAATAGATGGCTACAACTGACATTTCACAGAATTTAGCAAGGTGTAATATGAAGACGGTGTCTTCTGGGAAGTTTAACCTAAAGTCTTCCAGCCTCAGCTTCCTTATCATTAAAAGGAAGAAATATACTCAATTGGGTGCTTAAAGATTAAATGGTAATAATACATCCAAAATATTTATAATAGTGCCTGCCACATAATGTTTCCCCCAAATGACAGATGCTTACTCCCTTTGAAACATTTCTTTGCACCATGTCCACAATAACGAATTTTAGTATACAACTTTGTACAAATGCTTATACTTGGTGCAATTGTTGTTGATTTTTATAGTATTTAGTCTAATTTCTCTTTTTTCTTTTCCTCAAGATCAGCTGATATGATACATTTTAGTTTATTTTTAAAAAAATATATTTTATTGATTTTTTACAGAGAGGAAGGGAGAGGAATAGAGAGTTAGAAACATGATGAGAGAGAAACATTGATCAGCTGCCTCCTGCACCACCCCGCCCCCACTGGGGCTGTGCCCACAACCAAGGTACATGCCAGAATCAAACCCGGGACCCTTCAGTCCGCAGGCTGATGCTCTATCCACTGAGCCAAACCAGTTAGGGCCATTTTAGTTTCTTTTGAAGCAGAGAAAAAGTTCCTTTCTGAGCCAATAAAGTAGTTCTGTCTCTATGGTCTATCAAAGCAGTCACTGAGGAGCAGATATGAAAGAAATGTAAGGCAGGCAAAACAGTGGTCCCTCAAAGATGTTTGCATCCTAATCCCTGGAACCTGTAATATGTTTATGCACGTAACAAAGGGGAATTATCCAGATTTATCCCAGTGGGTCCACTATAATGATAAGGGTCCCTAAAAGTGAAAGAGGGTAAGAGAGAACCTGAGAACTTTTATACTTACTAAAGGCCTAGTACATGGATTTATGCACTGGTGGGGGCATGGCCTGCGGGGATCAGCCTGCTGTGGGAGTGCCGCTCATCCTGGTCAGCTAAGCAGCTGTGAACCTGCCTTCTGAGCAGTTGCTCCCACTGTGGAAGTGCTGCTAATCCTGGTCAGCTGAGCAGCACTCCCACTGTGGGGGCACACTGACCACCAGGAGGCAGCTCCTGTGTTGAGCGTGCCCCCTGGTGGTCAGTGAGTGTCATAGTGACTGACTGACCGGTTGTTCTGGTTGTTCCACTGTTTGGTTGCTGGGCTTTTATATATATACGTTAGTGACCCAATGCACAAAATTCGTGCACACTGAAAGCGAATTAGAGAAAATATTTAATATTGCTATTTGTCCTTTCTATATAATACAAGTGTCAGAGATGAAAGAAAATTAGTAAAATGCATACGAAAATCTTCCTCCTGTCAGAGTCTGGGGTGCGCCATGGGAACCAGTCATAGGGGGTGCGGCTTCAGGTCCTCTGGCCCAGCACCTGAGCAGGGGATGCGGCCCGAGGTCCCCTGTCAAGCCCTACCAGGTGGGGGATGCACCCTGAGGTCCCCCGTCAAGTCCCATTGGGTGGGGGGCACAGCCCAAGGTCCCCTGTCAAGCCTCACTAGGTGCAGGGCAAAGCCTCAGGTCCCCTGCCCCAGCCCTGTGCCACACAGCCTCAGTTTCTGCTGATTGCTCAGTACATCTCATTATGGGAACTTGGCCTCTGCTGTGGGTACAGCCATCTTGTGTTACGGAATCCCAGCCTCCCGATGTGGGTGCAGCCATCTTGACCATTATGGTGTAACCATCAATTTGCATATTCCCTTTTTATTAGATAAGATAGATATGCATAGCCCGTGGACACAGACAATGGTGTGGTGAAGACCTGGGGTGGGAAAGGGGCTGAGTGAAGGGGAGCAAAAAGGGGTGGGTGTGGGTAGGGGATATCTATAATACTGCATATATATATATATATGCAGTATATATATTTATACTTATATATATATATATTTATTTATTTTTAAAGAGAGAGAGAGAGAGAGCCTGAGGGATGGAAGTTTAATAAGGACTCAGCTCAACATTGCTGGCTCTGAAGACGAAGAATGGGGTCACCAGTCAAGGAATGTAGGTGGCATCTAGAAGTTGGGAAAGGCAAGGAAATGGATCCTCTTCTAGAGTCTCTAGAAGGAACTCAGCCCTGCCGACCCCTTGATTTTAGCCCCATAAGACTTTTTGATTTCTGTCCTCCAGAACTGTAAGACAAATGTGTATTGTTTAAGCCACAAAGTCTGTGGTAATTTGTTATAGCAGTAATGAAAGACTAACTGTATATACATAATACTACAAATTTATAATTGTGCAAAAACAAATATATCATGGTTTCAAAAAACTTTCAAGTGACCGTATGAATAACAATAGTGATATTTCTGATTATGCTGGACATAAAAGTCAAGTAACATGTAATATAGTAAAATGTAACATTCCAGATTTATTACTAACATTCATTTTTAAATAGCTGGTCAGAGACAAAATATTTCTTTACAATTTGTTCTTCAGTCACTTGAAGTGTCCTATTTGTGAACATGATCAGAGACTAGGAAAGAATTTTAAGTACAACAGATGAAATTTTTGTTTGTATAAAGAAAAGGTATTTTTCAGCCTGCTGGCATGGCTCAGTGGTTGAGTGTTAACCTATGAACTAGAAGGTCACAGTTCAATTCCCAATCCCGCCATAAATTCTGGTTGTGGTCTCGATCCCCATCCAGTGTGGGGCATACAGGTGGCAGCTGATCAATGATTCTCTCTCATCATTAATGTTTCTATCTCTCTCTCCCTCACTCTCTGAAATCAATTAAAAATCTATTTAAAAAAAAAGAAAAAAAAAAGGTATGTTTGATGCTGTTCTTCTACAGCCTAAAATACTTCTTTGACTAGTTAATACTAAAATGTATTGCCTGGCTCTCAAATCCTTCCATCTTACCAAAGTTAACTACTTGAATATATATAAAAACACTAAACTCTAATCATGCCATATGATCAACTATACTATCAACAGATTCTGCTCATTGCTAAGTATTTTCTATGGGATCTCTGCCCTACCTGGAATGCTCTTTCTCTGCTCTGCTCATTCAGCTCATTCTCTTACTATCCACAGCACTCATATTTTCTAACTGCACTTTAGCTTCTATAATTGCACATTATTATTTACTAGAGGCCCGGTGCACAGGATTTGTGCACTGGTGGGAGGTGTGGCATGTGGGGATCAGCCTGCTGTGGGAGTGCACTGCACCTGCCCTCTGGTGGTCAGTGCACATCATAGTGACTGGTCGACTGGTCGTTCTGGTAGTTCCGCTGTTTGGTAGTTGGGCTTTTATTATATAGGATTACTTGCATGTTATTATTATTTCAGGTTGTATGTTTTACTTCCCTGTTAGCTCCTTGATGATTGATGATGGCTGATGAGTATACAGGGGTTCATTATGCTAGTCTTTACTTTTGTATATGTTTGAAATTTTATAAGTTAAAAAAAAGACTATGGAGGCCCCCTTCTATCTGTAAGGCATTCTTTCAAGTTCTAGCACTGTAAGATTGGGTAAGTTGGTTCATTTCTAAACTTATACCTCTTTTGGTTGAAGAAACAGGATAGAAAATAAAGGTACAATGCTATGCTCAAAAGCTCATGGCCTATCCAATATAACAGTAGATTTCTATAAATTAGTGTACATTATTAATGATAAAACTTTGAATATTGCTCTGTGAAGAGAAGCACACATAATTCAACTCACTGGTTAATAATTTATATAATCTTAGAAACCTTTGCTTTAACGTTATCAATATAGGATTCCTTGTTAGCATATTTCTGGCAAGCAATGATTGAGGCAGGTTTTCATCAACATTTAATAAAGACAAAGTTAGAATCAACAGTATAACTTACTATTGCTAGTTTATACTATAAAGTATTAATGCAAAATGTTAATTAATTTCTAATTCTCTATTCTATTATTTAGATTTCATAAAGGTTGATTGGATTTGATCCATCATTTTACGGAAAATTAATTATTTCAAATACATGCACCACTTTATGCAACCTGCCTGATTTGCATTGAGGAAAATTCAGCAGAAGTAATTGAGGCACAAGCAAATACTGGCACTGACTGAACTCAATTTTCATTCCAAATTTCTGCAAAATCCCAAGGCACAGCAATATCAGATGCAAGGGGGAAAATAAACAAAAGCAATGTGAAAAGGGAACATGAAGAGAGAATATTACAAGAATCAGAGAACAAAGGGATTGCAAAACTATTTTAGTACCATAGATGAGCAGTGAGGGCTTCATTCAGGCAAGGTGGAATAAGATATCATATGGCATCCTGACAATTGATGTCTTCATTTAAATGTAAGAATTTACATTCTAATTAGAAAGAATTTACATCTTAATCAGAGGCAGCTGTATTATCTTGTTACTGGTTTTTTCAAAGGTAATGAACTAAAGTACTGCTGTGCTTTTTCAACCAGAAACTAAATAGACAGCATCCAGTATTATTTTATAGCTTACCTGCTGTAAGCTGTTATTAATATTTTCAAAGATTAAATCTCTAACTAAAATCTTCAGAATGAAGGTTGTATTTGACATCACTAGAATAGTATGATAAAGACTTACTTAAAGTATTTAAACAAATTCTTTTCTAACTTGTGTTTTAAATGCACTTATTTATCAAGCTAATTGAACCCCCTTATCATTTATTAATATAATATTGTTTTCATTTGGGAGGATGTAGAACAGCTATTAAAGCAGATATGTATCATATTCTGGTAAAATCCACTTGTTCTTAAATTTACATTTACATATACTAAATACAAAATTTTACCATTTTAAAGTGTATTGTTTTTTTTCCTATGACATTTAACAGGGAAAGATAACAAATATGTGTAACAGAATAGTATTTTGCTTGTTTTATGCTATTTTGTTACTACCACATTAATAATGTTTAAAAATTTAATCTTTCACAGATACACATAATTCTGATGGCGCCCACGAATGCTAGTTAGTGAAACTAAAGGCAATAATACATTCAAATTCATACTTTCCTATTATTCTAGGTTGTTCATGATGATGGCAACTAGACCTAGGTATTGGTAGTTAGTGATATCTTTGTAAAATCAAGCCATCCATCATATGAGAATCAGCATGAGCTCACTGACCCATGGCTAAGAAGAAATTGGGCTTGGCCTAAAAGAAATCAAGCAGGAGAAAATTACAAGTGTTAATAAAAATGTAAAATGCCACCTTTGTCCCCAGCACTGTGCATCTTTAGGTTATGGATACTTATTTTCATCAGCTGCATCATTAATATGAATTTGCAATATGAGGCAATTTTTAATTTGTAGGTTTATGATTTAATTCATTATGTTATTTTTTTTTATTAAAGCGAGGGGAAAGAAAATAATAAAGACCAAAGTTGTACCCACCAGTCTATTAAATAAATGACTGATGTGGTTAATTCAGTCAAAATATTTAATTTAAAAAATTATAGAGAGTATAGAATATTGAGATACATACTTATCTTTATCATCATATTGATGTTCTGAATGTGTACATGTAAAAGAAAAACAGGTCATATACAAATGTGCTATAGTTTAAGAAAAGGATAACAGAATAATTCCAGGTAGATAAAATGAGATGCAATTAATTTCAAGGTGGCATTTAACTAACCTAGGACACCTTGATGACAAAGAGGAGGTAATTATTAGTTCACTGGTGCTTTTTCTTGTATTTCTACTAAAGACATTTTATCGAGGAAATGACTCAGATGGGCCTGCCTGAATTACTGCCTCTGAAAGATGGCTTTACAAGTATATTGCTGTCAGAAGCTGTCAGCTCACTTTTGAAAGGTTTATTTGC
Source organism: Murina feae (assembly GCA_004026665.1). NCBI lineage: Eukaryota > Metazoa > Chordata > Mammalia > Chiroptera > Vespertilionidae > Murina > Murina feae. Next base: position 28,790 of record PVJC01014628.1, read on the forward strand.
CTATAGTTATTCTGTGTATGATTTGTTATGAGGGCACCTAACATTTCCCACATGGTACACACAGTGCCTTCATTTTCAAAAGTATCCCAGATAAAGTTTGTGATTATCCTAGGTTTAGTGGAATCTGTTTTCTTTCCCATAAAGAATATCTTTTTAAAAAAATACATCTTGCTTTTTATATTTACACTAGGGGCCCGGTGCACGAAATTCATGCAGGGGGTGGGGGGGGGTCGGTCCCTCAGGCTGACCTGCACCCTCTCCAATATGGAGTTCTTGGGGACTCTCACAATCCAGGACCTCTGGTTCTTAACCGCTAACCTGCCTGCCTGCCCTAACCACTCTGCCTGCCTGCCTGATCCCCCTAACTGCCCTCCCCTGCCGGCCTGATAACCCCTATTAACTTTCTTTTTTAATCTTATCCCCTTCACGCACAATTGTATTTGACTTCCTTATTGGCTTCTTCCTCTCACACAATTTTCCTCCTTTATGTAACACTTTTCCTACTGACTCATCATTTATAAACTTTCCTTTCCTCTTTATTTCCTACTTCTGTTCCATCATCATTCTTCCCATTTTTCTACTATCCTCCTTCCCTTCCCACATTCCTTCTTTCCTTTATCTTTACCCCTGCCCACCCTCCCCTTTTCCTTCCTTCCCACCTTAATTTTTTTCTTCACTTCCTCCCTCTGACCTGCTTTGCTCCCTCCCCCATTCCTTCCTTCTTCCCATTCTTCTTTTAAGCTCTACCAGCTCCCCCTTTATAACTTCCCTCCCTCTTTTTCTCTCATCCTACCTTTGCCATATATTCTTCTCTACTTACTGCCACTGTTTTAAT